>PRKT01000012.1:3007855-3018686 GCA_003671525.1 Saccostrea glomerata
AGATTCAAGTTTGTTCAAATCATGACCCCCGGGGCAAGGGTGGGGCCAAAATGGCCGACCCAAGTTTTACATAGGAATATATAGGAAAAATCTTTAAAAATCTTTTTCACCAGAACCACTGGGCCAGGAAAGATGAAACTCATGTGGAATCATCCTCAGGTAGTGTAGATTCAAGTTTGTTCAAATCATGACCCCCGGGGCCAGGGTGGGGCCAAAATGGCCGACCCAAGTTTTACATAGGGATATATAGGGAAACCTTTTAAAATCTTTTTTTTCAAGTTCTTCAAAGCTATGATTAGTGATATTTATATGGAATCATCCTCAGGTAGTATAGATTCTAGTTTGTTCAAATGATAAACGCCTGGAGGGGGTGGAGTAAATTCAAGCCTGATGTGCTCAGGTGAGCGCTGTGGCCCCTGGGCCTCTTGTTTAATGATATATTAACTTTATGGTCACATTTGTTCTTGCAGCGCCAGACTCAGCGGATATCTCTTGCCCAGCAAAAGTTAAGTTTGGAAGAAGAGTTGCCCTCCATAAAACATGATGATGAGCTTCTGAAATCCCTACCATCCGACTTCTTTGACTCTATTCAGAAGAAGCCTGAGGTGTTCTCTTAGATGGGTATTCTTCATAACCAGGAGGTTCCAGTGCTCTATAACAGTTGCGGGGACGTCTGTGGATCGGTGGATTATCCACAATGCATTAATACATATTCCGGTGAAGAAAAAAAAGCTGCAATATCTGTTGGAAATGAATATTCTTTGAGTAAATGGGCAAAGTCTCAACGTACTTATGATGAATTCACTATTGTTATTGGCTATCTCAGTTCAATGTGCACGTCTTCCTCCTGAACTAAACCCTCATGACGTGCAGTTTTCAAATCTCCAGTAACATCCCCATTGCATATTTTCGTTGAAAACTAAAAATAATATATAAATATTAATCAAAATAAAACTTAATAATACCTCGGGGTTACTAATTTGTTTTAAATTTTAAAATCCAAATTGTTTCCAAAATAATCTCCTAGTTTAAAGAAAGTATTTTGATATAGTAAATATACATTCTTCAATAACGGAGTGAACCGAATCAGGCTACTGCACATTAACTTGATGTTACAGAGATATCTACAACCCCGTTAAAATTCAACATCCCCTAAAAGTTCTACAGTCGACTTACGACCTTGTTTGCAGATATGATATGCCATTTGAAAGTATTTTAGCTGAGATGTTTCATCACAAAAATATTGTTCTACATTAAATTTGACTATAGAATGTGCGTTCCGTCTACATACATAATGAAAACATATATTTAAGGCTGAGGAAAGGTAAACGTTCAAGATCGTTGATCCTTTCATGCACCCAAATATAATCCCACCTCTGTAATTTCCGTGATTAGCCCTGGATACATTTTGAATGGCATGAAGTGAAATATATGGAGATAAGTAACATTATTCAAAAGTCCATTCAAATATTATAAATTAGGAGCAGAGCAAACACAGACCTCAAAAACATCAGAGGCGAGATAAGGTATCATATGGATGAGTGACCATCTCCTGTCGACCAGGTACCCCCAGTGTGCTCCTTTTCATGATCGGGGTTTATCAGAAAAATCCGCCGACAATTCAGTTTATATATTATGACCTAACAATTTGTAAGAAAAACGTCAATCAGCATTTGACTTCATGATTGATTGCATTTGCTGACAAGGTCACTGTATCGACCATAGAACTTACGAAATGATGACTTTAAACGAAATTGTTGATATTTTGTTTCATCAACTTGATTTTCAGTAATTTTTTTCGTTTTAAACATTGTTTATACATGTACGTACAGAATGCTCTTGCATATCAAATTGACTGGCTATATTGATGCATAACAAAGATAAGTTGGCGTCTGAAAAGTTAATGTCATCAGGTTTTTCATAAAGCTTCGTTATTACCATTAGCGTCATTGGTAATAAATGCGCACCATTATAAGTAGACGACTTCTTGCTGGGTTTATATGAAGCAGTATTTGTCCAAAAATCTTATTATGTGAAAAGAAGAAAACATTTGTTGTGTCCTTCAACTCGACATTTGGATATACCGACAATGTATTGTCAATTAATGGTTATATTCATTTTTATTCAGATACGATATATCCCGGTGAGTTTGAAATTGAAGATACCACAAAGTTTAACACATCTCTTTCTTATTAGGTTATTTTACTTGAAAAAGACGTTAATGGTGATCTAACAACCAAGCTGTGTGAAAAAAGTTATGAATTTAACTTTTCAATCGTAAACTTCCCTAGCTGCAGATCTGTAGCTCTCCGAAAAAAATATATTGATAGACCGGAGAGCTACAGTGCCACCCATTGAAAAAACTGTACATTTATTGCGCACAAAAAAGTGCGCTCGGTTCTTAATAAATTCTTCAAAATTCTTACCTCAATTGAAAATAAGGAAAGTTTCAAAAAAATTCTTTATCTTCTATCAAGTACTCTCGTAGCTGACATCCGAACGAAGCATTTTGGACCGAATTATCTTTGAAACCAAAATGGCAGTATGAATAAGCGAAATGTTCGATGATTACAATATCAGGGTCAGGAGGATTACTAACAACAATTATGAGGAATGTTTGGTTGTGGAAACAGCGAAAGAATATGTTAGGAACACACGGTTAGTAATATTTTGAGCCGACATTTTAAAAACATGGAGAAATAAATCGAGAACCGAGCGCACTTTTTTGTGCGCAATAAATATACAGTTTTTTCAATGGGTGGCACTGTAGCTCTCCGGTCTATCAACATATTTTTTTCGGAGAGCTACAGATCTGCAGCTAAAACTTCCCTTACTTATGCAGTTGTTCGATTTTCAAAGTGAAGTAAGTAATTGAAAATCAAGTTGCATAAGCAAGAATATCAGCACTATCGTTTATATAATGTCATCATTTCATAAATTCTGTGGTCGATACAATGACCTTGTCAGCAAACACAAAATTTCATTAAGTCAAATGCTGGCTGATGTTTTTCATACAAATTGTTTGACCTTTACATTTACATGTACTAACCGATTTTGTCGAGGATTTTCCTCGCTATTTTCCCGATCATGACAAGGAGCACACGGCGGGTGTGACCGGTCAGTAGGGGATGATCACTCCTCCATGACATCCGATCCCATCTCTTATGTTTTGTAGGTCCTTGTTTGCTCTGCTCCAATTAATTTTGTATTGTTTAATGGAGTTTTGAGCTTTGAAACTGTTTGTTTCATTCTTCTAAAATAAACAGATATGAAACAGATGTGTCAGACTCTGCGATATTCTACGTTTTAAGCTCACATCGTGTCGACATTTGAATGGAATAACTTTATGTATTGTTAATTGATAGTACGTCGTCGATGTTTCTAAAAGTTGAGTTGAAGGCTACAGCAAGTGTTTTCTTTTTCTCATGTATGATTTTGAATAAATTCTGCTTCATATGAATTAAAAATAATTAAGTAGCATTGAAATAAATCAAGCCAAGCATAATGAAATAATGTTTTACTTAACCATAGGGACCAGGAAAATACGTGATCACTATATTTACAAACATGCGTAATCAGAGATTACAGAGTTCACCTTGAGCAACGAGTCCCGTCTTTAAGTAAGGCAGGGTACCACAACAAACTACCATTCTAGAAGTTTACGTCCCAAAATGAAAAATTTATGCAATTTTGATTCTTACGGCTGGCAGTTACTTGGTAATAGACCTACCTAAAAAACTTAAAACTAGTCGCCTTTCAGGAAAATGTAAATAAATCCAGCATCTAAAGTAAATTTAAGAGTGTAATCAATTAATTGATGCTTCATCAATGCAAGTTTGGTTAATATATAAGACTTATAATTTCTTGGAAATAAACCTGCACCAATAACTTTTACCTGGTCCAGTATCTGGAGAATATATGTTGGATCCAACATCCGAAGCATGTCCATTAGTGTGCATCCTTAGATGTATCATTCATACAAGTTTGCTCAATATAGGGCATGCATAAACTTGCTTCAGAATGAACATGCACCAAAGCCAAAACCTGTTCGCTCATCCGTAAAATGTAAGTCAAATTTAGCATTCGAATCAAGCCCATTAGTGTGCATCTGTAGAAGTTTCATGCAAGCAAGTTTGGTCAACATATGGCTCATAGTTACTTGAACATTGGACCTGAATAAAAACTTTTCCACTCATCCAAAATATGTAATTCATATTTAGCATACGAAGCAGGCCTAGTAGTGTGTATTCTTAGATGTTTCATCCATGCAAGTTCGATCATTATAGAGCTCACAGTTATTAAGAAATGAGACCGGCGCCAAAGACTTTAACTTGTTTACTCATCTGGAAAATGTAGGTCAGATCCACCATCCGAAGCAAGCCTGGTAGTGTGCATCCTCATTCCTCAGATGTATCATCCATGCAGTCTCGTCATCATAGGGCCCATGGGGTTACTTAGAAATGAATTTGCACCAAAACATTAACCTGTTCATTCATCCAGAAAATATAGATGAGATCAAGCATCTGAAGCAAGCCTGTTAGTAATTGCATCCTTAGATGTACCATCCTTGGAAGTTTGGTCAACATTGCCACTTCTCTGCTGAAATTACAGCATCTGAAACCTTACCTGGTACCATGAAACACAATAGAAGAATCCTCCATGCATGTCTTATCAATGTAGGATATAGAAGTACTTAAAAGGAAATAAAAGATGCACCAAGAACCTTAACCTGCAGCTATATAGGACAGCGAGGGTACTAGTATCACATAAGCTCCCCCAACTTCGTTGAGGTGAGCTAAAATGAACGAAAACCAATGCGTTTTATCGTACATGGGGTCAAAATACCTTGCATCCAGTGGAATAACGAAATATTAATATTTATGAAGGTTAAGCCATATATTTCAAACCCAATATCCTAGCTGTTATACAAGTAGATTAGAGTTGATATATCGATATATCGATCCTAATCTAACCGCTTAAAAATACATGTAAATAAAGTTAGGTTACCAGGTGGGTTTAAAAGTCAAGGACCTTGACATGTATTTCTGTCAGTCTTTTTGAAATTCCTTTGTTATGCTTTGGATTTCTATTTTCAAATGACTGTACATATAATTTACTTACATCACTTTTTCTGGCTATAACGTCTTTCCCGATTTTGGTTGGTAAGCATACGTCTTGGTTATTCTGCTCCGCGAGAACACTCTCAGATGAACAATTAGTATCACTTAGAACACTAAATCCCTGAATTTCCCCTACACGAGTACTCTGCATTGTACTATCCTGTCTGTCCATAGTACTAACATCGGACGCCTTATTATCCTCTCTAAGTCCACCCTCCTTAGCACTGTCAGAATCACTTCCAATAATTCCCTGAATATCTACAGTAGCCTTACCCTCCTTTGTATCGCCATTATTAGTCACAAAACTGCGTTTATGATTATCTTCCGTAATGTTATTTACACCTACACTTTCACTACTATCTACATTTTTTAAATTTACTCCATTCACTTTTTCACACGTGGCAGATTCATTATCATTATTTGATTTTATCGTCACCCTATCATCGTTCGTATCATCACCAGTCTGTGTGACTTTGTCATCGTACATCTTCCACACCTGATCCGTTTGAACCATCTCTGACGTAGTTTTCACACTCGTTTGGACCATTTCTGACGTAGTGTTCACCGTTGTCTGGGTTCCTTTATTATCACGTCCAAGGTAAATATGTTTATCAAGGTTCATCCATATCCCACTGCGTTCACTAGAGCATCGTCTGCGACGTGCCGCCTTTATGACGTCGAACGTTTGAGAAGTTCGACCCGACACCTCCCGCTCATCCAGAGCAAAATTGTCAAACCCTTGGACATCATCATTCCAGATGTCGGTCTTTTGTTTGCAGAACAAACAACCCATGATAACTTTCTAGTTCTGGAAACGATCGCCATTTGATGGATGCATTGCTGTCTATGCAACTGGGGTTAAAACATCAACACACTGCGCCGAGCAGTTATTTTTCAATGACATTTTTTTCTGTTCGGACAAACAAGGGTATTATTAAAAGCAGGGTAGCAAACCAAATCCGCTTAAGAGAGACGGAAATAATCACCAAAACATATTCGTGTAATTTAATCTCATACATGAACAGGTATGGTCACACGACATGAGTCCGATTGTGGAATTAAGGAAATACGTTTATCTTCCAATTCGTTCCTCGTGATTCAAGGTTTGAGAAAGATGGGGTAATTTGATGTAAAGGATAATTTGTTAATCGTATGAAAAAGAAAATATGCATAGAAGCCGGAAAAATAGATATATGAGTAACATATTGAAAATTTTTATCTCCCCACTGAATATATTTTTCCACGTTTAATGTTGTCAAAAGTTTTGCATTGAAAAATTCATGGCTCTGCATACAACCTTTGGGTTAAATTGTAAGTATTTATTAAACTAGTGGACTTTGGATTGTCTACATGCAGTTACACAACCTTAACGTTTAAATACCGGTATATGTCTTGATGGAATTCGAACTGAGACAACACGCGCATGTACCGTCATAATCATTTAACATAAAATGGACCCCAAAGAGCTTCGCCGCGCAGTGTTGAATTTGACACTAAATGAACATGGACTTCATGCAGTCTGCAGAATGAAAATGAAATTTCAAGGAATGATGAATTGCGCGATGTTTTGAACCGTTAGGCTGTTATTTAATGGCTCATAACTTCCTTATACTTTCTTTGTGAACGCAGTGGATGTTCCTCCTGTCTATTACCTTGGATATTGTGCTCAATCGATTCGTGTTCGGATGGTCATGGGTTCGAGTTCCGGCCACGACTGACCTAAGTCGATAACAAATTGGAAGCAACTGTTCCTTCGCCAAACGATCGCCACTTTGAAGTGAAAGTTGTGGATCTTACTGATGAGACCTTAATAACAGGGGCCCCGTGTCACGGCAGGCATTGGCACGATAAAGATCCCTCGCTGCTCAATGGCTCTAAGTACCAAGGCGTAAATTCGAAGCCCTCCACCAGTATATTGTGACGTCTCCATACGAGTGAAAAAAATCTCAAATGGGACATAAAACAACTTACTATCAATCAATGACATTCTTTCAACAATGATTTCCTTTATCCTTTGTGAAACTTAGTTATACAGTCTTCTCAATATTGGTCGTTTTTTTTTTCAATTATACGGGTTTTTTTTATTTATAGTTGATAGAACTACCGGTTTGTAGAGTAGGAATCTACCTCTTCTTCTTCCGTATTCGATTCGCAAACCACCTTGTCTCGATAAACAATAGTGCACCAGCGAATTGTCAGCTTTCCTCCCGGAATTGGATTCTCCTCGTAGAGAATTCTAAATCTAGAGCCATATTTTTCCCTTATTTCCTCCAAGTTGATTTCCCCTCCTTTGTCAATGCTTAAAATATATTGACAATATTTTGGATTAAAAATTATATGAAAGGCAACTGATTTTTTTGTGCTCTTGGGGCCTGTTGTCTTCATAATGAAAGAAAAGTGGGCAAGCTCACATACCCCACGCTCCCCCCAAAACTCGAAGTGCTGAAATTGCCGAGAAAAATAAAGGAATCCCAATTCCCTGGTAATATGCACATCTACACATTGTGTCCTAAATATCTGCAAAGTTTGACGAAATTCTGTGCAGCGGTTTATGAGAAGTTGTGCTGACAATCTGTTCATTTCTATATTCAAGGTATGGCCAAAAATCTAAGTTGAAAAGTGTGGAAATTCCCGGAAAAAAATTAAGGAATCGGTGTGGTAATATGCAGTTTATGCACATCTACACATTTTGTCCTTAATATCTGCAAAGTTTGACGAAATTCTGTGCAGCGGTTTATGAGGAGTTGCATGACAAAAAAACCCAGGACTGACGGATTGACTGACTGACGGACGGGTCAAAACATTAGACTTCCCGCAACTTGTTGCGTGGGGTATAAAGTGTTATTAAATTGTAAACAAATAGAGCTATCATCTACTTGCATGTACTCTCAATCTTATAGGAAAGTTTAGGTTGATGTATCGTTAATGGTTACAAGAAGCCCAAAGGCCTTAATACGAAAAGGGACTATAATCTATAGAAAAGAGCAGCTGTTTTGAATTCAGACAGACAGTACTTCTTATTTAGCAATACAGATTGGTGCATATACATGTATTTAAAAACCAGACCTTCTTCATAACAATCAATCATACACCGGCATAGACTGCCTGATATAATACTGAAAAGAAGATTAATAAAAATAAATATTTAAAAAAATTATTTCTTAGTATTTATTTTTTCATGGTTTATGTATCAATATCTTTAATCATATCAACAATAACACTGAATCATACTAACAATGGATCTAGAAAAAAAAATGCACTTCAATTTTCCATGTTCATCAACTAGCTGTTGATACATGTTTAGCAAATGGGGAGCAAAGAAAAACATGAAAACTTTCCGGTTGTTTACCAATAATTAAGTGATTCAAAAGGGCACAAATAAATTCATGAGCTTAATACATCAAGAACAAGAGATATTTGTAAAACACTTATGCTCCCCTCACCCAAATAACTGGTTTTTTTCCAAGTCAAAAGGACATTCATCTAACTCTTAAATGGCTTGACCTAGATATATTTATGATAAATCTGTATACTTAATTTCATTTCAGTTTGTGCAACCTTTGCACAGAAAATGAACAGGAAATGCAAATAATTGTAATTTTTCTGAGTCCAAGGGGCATAACTCTTTCCAAAATAGCTTTATCGTACCCCAAAACAAAATTTATCCAACCAACCGATAGACATCAGCAAAGCATATGCCCTCCCTTCTTGGAAGAGGGACATACAAAAAAATCAGACTGAATATAGAAAACTTTTGGGGCAATGTGTGTAACTTAACTAAGCAGTATAATATCTGTGAAGCAAACAACATCATCCTTCCACCCACAGGCATCCCTTTTAAAAATTCAGCACGTAGTCTTTCATTCATCCTTTAATACACATTGCAACTACTATAGAAAATACATGCTGGAGAATACATAGTTGTAAACACGTAGGATTATACATGGAACAGATCACAAAGTTTTACACCAAAGTCCATGTTTGAGTGTATATTTTATACAATCAAAATGTTCAGAGCAGTGTACCAATGAATGCAGGCTAGAAATAAGTTTAAATTTCATTCAAATATCAGTTGGGGTACAGAAGCAAGAACTCTAATACAATCCTTCATTTAATAATAAATATCATTTCAACTTGCAACATGTGATGCATAAATGTACACAACATATGCATTTTCTGCAGAAAAAAAGTTGGAAAGTTTTTAAGCTTCTTAATCATGGCTTCTCTTATGATTCTGCATTTGAGGTTGTACTTCAGCATTAACTTAAACAAATTTATGGGATATGCTTCAAACTAAACACACCTAAAGCCCTCATTAGACAAGAGTTATCTTTCCTTCCTGTCCTCTGTATTAATGACAAAGTGATATAAAACTGCTCTGTTTAACATACAAAAATAAACAAATAAATAATTAAATGCAATCACACTGTACCACATGTGACACCAAGAGCCATGGGGAATAATTAAAAAGGTCTCAACACAAATAATCAACACAGAAACCTAGCGCTTAATTGACATAGTCTTATAATTCAGGAAAACTAGAAAAATGTCCATAGGACATGGATGCCCCACCGAGTATAAAATACTAATACAATATGAAAATTTGTATTAGTGTACGAAGTTTGATTACACTATCTTAAATGGTATCTTTAAAACTGAGCTAAACATTAGTTTAAGAAGTGAGGTCAGAGGAAAAGCCAAGATCAAAAACTTTGCTGCAGTTGCAAAGCTCTCAATATCTATCAGCATATGAAGTTTGATGAAAATATCTTGAATAGTTTCTTTGAAACGGAACTTTGAACTGAGCTAAACAAAAAGCGTGACAGAAGGACAGATGGAAGAACGAAAAGACGGACAGGACAAACTCTATATGCTCTGTCCATATTCATGGCAGGGCATAAAAATTCCACGTTTATCTTCACATGAGGCGAATGCAAATTCAGGCATTTAACAAGAGCACTCTGTAAACACAGGCATTCATGAACCTTTCTGATGCATACCAGTCTCCAGTATCATAGGCACTTCAAGGGTATTATCTAAAATAAAGTCTTCAGTTGATGTTCTGTGATAGCCAGTAACAGCCTATAATAATTGTCCAAGCACAACCATGAAAGAAGTCTGTAATGCATCAGGAGGGGTGAGATAAATGTTTTGACTACTAGTAATTAAAGTTTCAGCCTGTGTTAAACACGGAATCGATCTTTTGCTGTGGATCCTGTTTTTGTCATGGTGTCTGTGTGTGCCTGTAATGACAAACAAAAACTATCAGAACTGGATAAGCAATTCAGATTTCATATAATTTCATAAAATTTCAGATACGTTCATTTTCCACAGCGATTAACTAAGACACTTTTAGCCACTGAGCTCATAAAATGGCATCCCCCGACCTGTTGACCGTAAAGGCATAGTCACCGTTTTGCTGTGGGAAACTTGAAATATCTGTCTGACCAGAACATAAAGTAGGAAATGCATGAGACATTATGTTAGAGATTCTGCTCAATTCTGTGGTGTAGAAAGAGTTATAGATCAGAGTTGGGCATCCCTTATATAATAAGAAAGAATGGCAAAGTCCATGTTTTGCTAAGAGAAACTAAATATCTGTCTAATCAAACCTAAAATACTGAGGCAGCATTTTTAATGTTCTGTGGGGGTCCTACTACATTTCATCATTTATTACAAATTCAACAATAGGATACTGTAAATTATGAATT
>PRKT01000012.1:3025860-3048006 GCA_003671525.1 Saccostrea glomerata
GGGGAGGGGGGGGGAGGCAACTGAATTTCATCATTTTCATAACCATTTAGAGTGCATAAAATTGCAAAGAAAACCCATATTTCACAACTTCTAAAAACTTTTACTTTAAATTTCAACGTTTTATGAAGGAAAAAATATTATTTTGAACATTTTCTCATTGTCAGGGGAATTTTTTACTCAAAAGTTGAAAATAGGATGTTCATGGGGAAATTTTCTTCTGGGGAAAAATACGGAATATCGGTGGTAAATATGCCTTGGATTAATACCTGTTAACAAAAGCAATAAAAACTACCAGCACAAAATAACTGTCAACAATTCAACTTATTATCAGACACTTTGACAACCTTTTAAGAAAAACCATCACATAAAACCTACCATGGTCTTGTGTAAATGTGGAAAGAAGACAAACTTCATTTTCAGGATTCCTTACAAGAAATTGAAACACTTTGAACGTCTACACTTTTAGATATGCCACAAAATGACAGTTCTTAATACAAACATGCAGGTCTCCTACTAAAAGTAGGTCAATAGGTGATATTCCTGCTTGTCTCTTCTATATTTAGCAACATTATGTATTTGTTAATTACAATTTGGCCACTTTCCATATATTATAGCAGTATACAACTACTAATATTTACATATTCATTACAATAAAGTGGAACAATTAAAAAAAAAAATCATATACATGTACTGGGGTATAAATACATGATATTAAAAGGGAAAATAATTGTACTGTAAATAATATCAGATCATAAATGTACATGTAAATATATGAACCTTTTCTCAAGACTTTATTAGAAATTTTACAACTGTGCTTTCACTTTCTTAAAAATCAAGAGAAATTTAACATATTAAGATTTTGTTTCTTTTTGAATATTAAAACTTTACTTCCTCAAGTTATTTGCCTAAGTTTTGGAGTTAGTTAAGGGAGCAGATTGGGGTTTTATTCATACTGTCATGCTGTTCTTTACCAAATCCCCCCCCCTGTTTTACGCTATTGTGGCCGCACCCTACCCCCAAGGGACATAATTTGGACAATGTAGAATCTACAATACTCCAGGATGCTTCAACATTAGTTTTAGTTTTCTGGCCCTGTGATTCTTGAGAAGATTTTTTCCAATATATTTCAATTTAAAACTTTGATTCCCTATTATAGCCCCACCCTACCCCTGGGGGTCATTATTTTACAATTTAGAATCTTCACTACCCAAGGACATTTCCACATAAGTTTCAGCTTTACTGGCCTACTGGTTCTTGAGAAGAAAATTTTTAAATGACACTACCCTATTTTTGTATTTTCTTGATTATCTCCTCTTGGAAGGGGACTTGACCCTTAATTCTTACAATATTTCAATTTCCCTTCACCCAAGGATGCTTTGTACAAAGTTTGGTTAAAATTGGTCCTATGGTTCTTGAGAAGAAGTTGATTACTTTTGAAAATGTGAAAAGTTTACAGAGGAATAGACAAAGGATGATCAGACTAGCTCACTTGAGCTTTCAGCTCAGTGAGCTAAAAACATTTACCTGGTCATTCCTTAGCTAGAATTGCAGAATCTGAAAGCTTTTCTGACCAAGTGGTTCTTGAGAAGAAGATTTTTCCTATAAGTTTCACTGTAAAACTTGGATTCCTTATTGTGGCCCCACCCTACCCCGGGTGCCATGATTTTTATAATTTAAAATATGTATACACTTATCCAGGATGCTTCCATATAAGTTTCAGCTTTTCTGGCTCAGTAGTTTTTGAGAAGAATATTTAATCCTACATCGCTCTGTAACGACTACAATCGAGATATTATCTGGCATCCTAGGCCTATCCGGTATGGACGAAATGGTGAAATACTGTAAAAACTCAAGTTTTTATGATAAAAATGGTTCTAAAATTGTAAAAGTAAGGTTTAAATTTGGAATTTGAAAAGTTTAGTCTTCTAGCTTTCATGTTCATTTAACATTGTTTAATATTGTAGTTATTTTACTGCCTATAAAGTTGTTTGTGTTACATGGTTATCCTTCAAATGTTATTCATGTCATTCAACAGTCTTTCTTTAGAAATTCATAGGCAAGAACTAACACCTTTTTCTTGTGTGAAAATAAAACAGGTACCTTTTTTATGTAACAGAATTTAGATAATTCATTGTGAACATGTTTATATCAATGTATTGATATTGTTACTTTCTTTTGGGGATGCATGGATTGACACATTCAGTGTCAGAAAGTATTGGCAGTCTGTGCTCAGTGTTCTGTGCCGAGTTTAACAACACACCTGTGAAACATAAAATGTTTCTGTAAACAGGGCACAAGCTCTGTTAATGTTTACGAATCTACCTTATATGGATATTGTGCACAGCAGTGCTCACAGCAAACAATGGTCCATCCAGTGGATGAGCCAAAAAAGTATGATGGTCCACTACATGTTTATATTTTACAAGAAACATGAGTGTCAGGCAAATTTAGGAGGGATTTGAAATGACTGTAGGAAAGTCATCTCATAATTATTTTTAACGTTTTTGAACCAGATATAGACGCATTTTAATCAATGTCTTACTCTGTATCAGAGTTTCTGAAAACTATAGGTCCTACCGGCAAAACCGATAGAAAATCGAAATGTCCGATGAAATTCGCTACATTACCGGTATGCGTGACAGATTGTGGTGAGGGCTTGTCCTGATTAATCTATTGTACTCTAATCTATTGCAATATCTTCAGAAATGAAAAATTTCAATGCAGCAAGCTCCTATTCTTCGTAAATATTCATAATTTTATCCATTTTGCAGTTCTACTTGACTTATTTACTTCCAAAAACGATCGTTTTTCCCTAATCCGAATTTCCTCCATTGCAGTATATAGGTCATGAAGTGCAATGCCCACTGACAAAACGTAAAGATAATTTAAAATTCATTTTTGTTTTGAATTTCTAACATAACTGCTATTTATATATGATATAATTTTACAGTGAAAATTAAACTTTAAATTATAAAAAGAATTCTAGAAACCTTGAGAAATTTATTTTTTCAAGAATTAACTTTTTTTATCATAAGTTGTTTCTTTCCCCCCAATACTTACTTGGGGCTAGTGACTTTATTGCTGCCACAAGCCTGTGTGGGCTAACCCTCGTAGCACAATCTGAGTGTTGGTGAGCCACAAAAAAACTTTACACATTCAATGCCATTTTCTTTTGAATTACATCTGACATGATCGAAATATACAATGTATATTTTAAAATTTATTCGGACTGAAAGAAAATGCTTCGGACTGGTAGAATGAATTAAGTCATCAGTCCGAATGACTGATAGAAATATTAGGTTTTCGGAAACTCTGTGTATTGAGGTAATATTTGAGGAATTTTTTGGGAATAAATGAGTATTATACAATAAAGAGGCTTTTACAGACCAGGGATTAGATAGAACTTTCTATTGTTAAAATGATATTGTCCTACGGACCCAGTTTAACAGCAGAATTCGTCCCTGTATTGGTAATGTAGCAAAAGAAACACAGGCAATAACTCGTACTCAGTGCATTTACTATGAACAATCCAGAGAGTTCTGAATGTAAACATGGCAAGTAAATTTGAAGAAAGACAAAAGGTTGAGAAAATTAATTGGATTTTCGTCTTTATATGGATTATTTTTTGGGATAAAAGGCATAGACAATCTCAAAAGGGTTTATTAAATTGGTAGTTATTTCCAGTGCAAATCCTTTTAATTTCTTCAGATTCATTTCTGAGCCGATCTGCTCTAATTTGCTACATTACAAGTATATGGGACATATTCTAACTGTGGTGAGGGCTTGTACCGAGACACAGTTAGATTATTCCAACTAACCAGAGACTACTGAAATGATTTGACAAAAAAAGTCTCTCGAAGCAAACAATGTCATTTTAAAGAGGGTTAAGGATTGATATATTATCAAAATGAGAGCTTGAAGCAGGGGTGACTGAAATTGAGTATGGTACCCAGTGTTCCAGCTAGGGAGAAATAGAGGGGCGCTGCGCCCCGCCCTAAAATCAGTGCGCCCTTCTGCCCCTAACTGGCGCCCCTGTGTCCCTTGTGAGTGACCAATATCATTCTTTTCACTCATTAGAATAATTAGTGTGTTCCAAGGCAGATTACCTGAGGCCAATCAACAATTCACACCTCCTGCCATAGCCGATTACGTAATGATTACGGTACCTATACACTGTACAGGTACCCACTTTTAATTACAGGTGATTAGGTAATTATTTTAATCATTTGGTTGTCTGAATGGAGGTTAAAAGCTGAAATATATTTTAAGAATGTCCAAGCTATTTGTTTTAATGTAAAACAAGAGTTCTGTCTTATAACGTTCTAAAAATAAATCACGAAAGTGAAAGTAGAATTAACATTGACCTTCAATTCTAATTATAAATTTCTGACGTTTTTCTGGAAAATGAAGGAATTTAATATCTAAATAGCATAGAAACAAGTATAAATATTGCATTATTTTACTGAAATTATTCTTAGATATAGATTTTTGTCACTCTGGAAAGATTACAGATAATACATGTCTGTATTCCATTTCATTGCAGAAGTTTAAAATCTTTAATTTAATTATCAGCCACAATCTTGCCATGAACAATAAGATAAAACAAGCATAAGAATGTAAGTTCAATAATAATGATAATAATATGTTACTTATGTAATGACCTGCTACACTGTACAAATACTGTATCAATATTATGAATATATTAATTTTCAAAAAAAAAAAAATAACAGACTTCAATTTTAAACTCTGTAAACATGTATATCACATGTACTGTAATAATGTAAGACACTAGCTAGTTTATGTGAATTATGGTGCTGATATTCAAAATAAGAATTTAGAATAGAAAATGATTGAAATTGATGGAAGAAAAGTTAAACATATTATCTTAATTGAAATTCCATTTTTTATTTGTATTCATTATACTTAGCTATTGTTTAAAATGTGTTTATCAGTTTGTGTTTTCTAAGTAAAGTTGAATAAAAATTAATAATAATATTCAAAGGAATTCATTATTATAAGGGTGAAGTAAGGAGAAAATGCCTATGTAGCAAAAGTTCGCAACAAATGGTTCGATCGCGAAAAAGTGCCCTTCTCTTGCACCCCTCCATTTTCAGATCCTAGCTGGAACACTGGGTACCTACTAGCTTGGGGTACAAATAAGTAGGGGTGCCCCCTATACCAAACAAATGCCTGTGAATGATATGCCCTAAAATGGTATTATGTAGTTCTACCATTTTAATAAGGAGATAATTTTTAGTCTAAATATATATCTTTTTCACATACGCCTTCAAGTAAAACCACCAAACCATACTTCTTCTAGTTATTAAAGATCTTGGGAGGTCAGGTTGTAACTTCAGCGTGTGCCTCTTCTGATTTGAAGCATGTTTTTATCGAAATCATGAAGACAAGTGCCGTTTTCTAACTGAATTACTCACAGTTTACTTAGGGTTTTCATTGTTCTTCATGAAGAGAACATACTAAGAGCTAAAATTAATTATTAGAGGACCATTTCATTCACAATATTTTACCTCTTTCGTATCAATTTCTGAAGCCATGTTGTATGAAAAATGGAGACTGATCACATGGTCTACCGGCTTCGAAAACGAGGCAATAATTTTAAAAAGGGGGGTGTGTGAAAATAATTGTATCGATAGATTATAATTATGTTATGGTCGCCGTTAAGTACCTTAAAAATTATTTATTTGACCAACTTTACAATTTTTACTTATTATCATTATTATTATAGTTAAACGCCCCAAATTTTATGTAGTCCAAATCCGATCCCGATGAATATAACGATCTTGTAGGCGCGGATCTAAACATGACCAAAAAAAAAGTCAACCAAAACCAAACCCAGTTTTTTTCGGGGAAAACTCTTTGGATTACTAGCTGTTTTTCTTTTAAAACTATTGCATTTTAGCAATAAATCAAGGAATTGCTTTTAAATCAATAAATTGATACACGGTATGTGTTGCACCAGAGACATGGTTTTTTATGTCTCTGGCTGCACAGGCACTTGTTCCGTATACAGGGAACCCCCTACTTATTTTTACCAGGTAGTTAAAATAAGTAAGAAGTACCCCGTATACGAAACAAGTGCCTGTGATGAGTTGCATGAAAATTCAAAAAAACAAAATGACTGATTTTAAATAATAATAATTACATTTCTCTGTTATATTTGAAGAGACAATTGAAATAATGAGTTTTTATTTTAAATATAAATTGGAAGACATGCAAACAGAATAAGCAGATAGAAAAACCAGACCAATAAAAGATCATACGAACAGTTTCAAATGCTACTTAAGGACACATGCAACGTACCTTGCCTACTGATAATTTTTCAAGATAGTTTTAATTTAAGATTATCATAGTGTCATCAAATGTTCATAGACAAAAAATTAGTATGCATTATCAGGGGTTTTTGAAAGATATCAATAGATGAAAATTCTTGAATGATTTAGAGAAAAATATATAAAAAATACTTAACATATATTCTAGATGTTTCTCTTATCCAAAATTGTTTTACAAGAAGTGTACAACACCATACATAGACAATAAGATATAGCACACAGTTCCTTCCATCGTCTCAAACCACGGTCCGGAGTCCGCATACAGCTCTCTCCTGGGAGAGGATCGTACATTTTGGCCGTGGTTTGCGACGATGAGTTCCTTCAAGAATTGGAACTCTTCAACTCCATAGAAAAAGACAAAAAAGTTCAAACTACGTTGCGTATGTCCTTAAGGAAAATTAAAGGAAAATGTACAAGATATCTGAGAAATACTTGTTATCTTTAAAGATTTCGAAACTCATCTTGAAAAAAGAGATCCATATAAACATTTAGAAATTGAACCTATTATGCAAGAAACTATTTCTGCAAATAGAATGGATCTTCTCAAAAAATCAAAAAAGAAAATCAACAAAAAGGCTGTACCCAACGTTAATTCTGGTCACCAAGTTAAACACATGTATCAAAGGTTTAAAGAAACGATTTATGAAATATTTGTAATACATATAGATGGCGAAGTATGCAAAGAATTATTTACAACACCCCATATGGTCGTTTACAGTAAACATAAGAATATAGGCGATCCGATCATTACATCCAATTTTAATCAAATGAAGTTCAAAGAAATTGATTGATTTATGTATAAGGTTAACCCCTTATTACAAATATGAAATGACATGTGCTATAAATACCACCGAAACACTCTTAAGTAGTTTTGACATATAAGTAACTGACCAAGTGCTTCATTAAGAGTGCCGGGTTCTAATAAGTTTAAGACATGTTTGGGTGTAAGTATACCGTCTTTTTCTTTCTGTCTTTTTTTGCACTCTACCGTGAATATGCCTAGGGACATTAATAAGTTGACTACTTTACCGTGGATATGTCTAGGATATAAATAAGGTGACTTCTTTACCATGGATATGTCCAGGATATAAATAAGGTGACTTCTTTACCAAGGATATGTCTAGGATATAAATCAGGTGACAACCCCCCGGTACTTTACCGTGGATATGTCTAGGATATAAATAAGGTGACTACTTTACCATGGATATGTCTAGGATATAAATCAGGTGACTACTTTACCGTGGATATGTCCAGGGACACTAATCAGGTGACTACTTTACCTTGGATATGTCTAGGATATAAAACAGGTGATTACTGTACCGTGGATATGTATAGGATATTATAAGCTGACTACTTTACTTTGGGTATGTCAAGGGATATTCATCAAGTGACTCCTTTACCGTGGATATGCCCAAGATATAAATCAGGTGACTATTTTACCGTCAATATGTCTAGGATATAAATCAGGTGAATACTTTACCATGGATATGTCTAGGATATAAATCAGGTGCAAACTATACCGTGGATATGTCTAGGATATAAATCAGGTGAAAACTTTACCGTGGATATGTCTAGGATATAAATCAGGTGACTACTTTACTGTGGATATGTCTAGGATATAAATCAGGTGAAAATTTTACCGTGGATATGTCTAGGATATAAATCAGGTGACTACTTTACCGTGGATATGTCTAGGATATAAATCAGGTGAAAACTTTACCGTGGATATGTCTAGGATATAAATCAAGTGACTAATTTACCGTGGATATGTCCTGAATATAAATCAGGTGACTACTTTACCGTCAATATGTCTAGGATATAAATCAGGTGACCACTTTTCCGTGGATATATCTAAGATATAAATTAGGTGAATACTTTACCGTGGATATGTCTACCGAGTCCCCGCTGTCTGTTGGATCTTCCCAGGAACAAAAATCTTCGTCGTCCTGCTCCTCTTCTCTCTCCTGCGATCAAACTGGTACAATTAGTCTATTACTTGTACAAATAAGTAAATTACCGGTACAATTAGACAATTACTGGTACAAATATAGTCAATATCTGATACA
This sequence comes from Saccostrea glomerata, assembly GCA_003671525.1. Classification (NCBI taxonomy): domain Eukaryota; kingdom Metazoa; phylum Mollusca; class Bivalvia; order Ostreida; family Ostreidae; genus Saccostrea; species Saccostrea glomerata. The sequence goes on from PRKT01000012.1 coordinate 3,034,277, forward strand.
TGCAATTAGTCTATTACAAGGACTGTTAATCAATTACTGGTACAATTAATGAACTAATAGTACAATAAGTCAATTAATAAACGGCCAATAAGTAAATCAACATTCCGGTTCAATTTCTCAATTTTTGGTATAATATTAGTAATGTGCAATAAGTTAATGATTGTTACAATAAGTCAATTAGTGGTACAATAAGTCATTTAATATACCTACACAACTAGTCAATTACTGGTAAAAATAGTCAATAACTAATACTACTAGACAATAACTGAGGCAAAGAGTCAATTAATTTACCGGTACAATAAGCCACTATAAGGGTACTATAAATCTATTACTGATACAATTCGTCAATTTATATTCTGGTACAATTAGTCAATTCATATACTGGTAAACAATTAGTCAATTTCTAAAACAATTAGTCAATCAATACAGTTGTATATCGGTACAAGTTGTCAGTCACCAAAACAGCTTGTCAATTACTGACACGAGAAGTCGATTAATATAACGTTAGTCAACTCATATTATGGCATAATCAGTCAATTACAGATACAAATAGTCATTTTATATAAAAGTCAATTATTATATTGGTACAAATAGTCAAATACTGGTACAATTAGTCAATTACGTGAACTAGTCAATTTATTAACTGCTACCATTATATGTTTTTAGTTACCGGTACAATTAGCCAATTAATTTATTTGTTCAATTTGTCACAATAATCCCAATTAATATAATACAAATAGAATTAATAACACATAAAAAGAAATCATATAACACAAATTCGAAATTATACAATTAAAGCATATGAAAAATAAAGAATTCAAATAAAACAATTATAAAATATACACAAATATATAATACAATCTAGAATTATTTACAATTCCGAATGGATAATACAATACACACAAATGTATAAGAACAAATATTGCAACGTTTGGCATAGACGATTTTAATCTTTAAGTGATATTTGTCATGCAGTTTTCTAGTATTTATTAATTTAGCTTCGTAGACATTTGATATTCTTCGTGTAATTGAGAGAGAGAGAGAGAGAGAGAGAGAGAGAGAGAGAGAGAGAGAGAGAGAGAGTTAACGAGTATATAAGGTTTGATTTCTTACCCAAGGCTGACACGGGATCTGAAGGAAGCGCTTGGACGAATTTTCCTCCTCCATTTCTAGACATGAATCCCCACAGAGCTATAATCGCTCTGAGAAAGACGAAGGAGAAAAGCACCAGCTGTTCCTCTGGAGATTAAATATTGTTTCCATGGCAATGCGGACTCCATTAGAGTGTGTATTCTACGTTCAATCAGCTGGTAAGTACAGGGCATGTATACATTTCGTTAACCCCAGTACTGAGAGCCGTGCCATAACGACGACATAATCGGTATCAAAATAGACTTACGTCATTCAATAAGATTTATTAATAATATTTGAAATAGATAAAATGTTAGCATGATATACATAATGGGGATTCTGGTACATTTGTTTCATATTATGACGTCTTACTGACTTTACAAGATAATGGCCAACTTATTACAAATCTCTAGGACAAATAGAATATCTTGCTTTTTCATGTTCGACGTCCATTATTTATGTTGTAACGAATCAGGATAAACTGCATTCGGTGTTTATATATCTCAGCTGATTCTATACACTTGCCCTGAGAGTTATCAGTTATTTTAAACGAGGCAAGCTACTGAAAAATAAGTCGATGTTACAAGGATCTTAAAAAAATGTCGATCAAAGCAATCTCTTTTGCATATACTCTACGGTTTATTGTAAATAGAACCTATCGTTGGGTCGTACATGTTTGTTAGGTTATTGCTGTTATAGCGACTAGTGAGTGCTCGCTTCACCTGGTCAATACATAGAACTAACAGCAGGTGTGACCGGTCTACAGGGTATGCTAAACCCTGTCAGGGTTGTTAGGCATCTGATCCCTCCTTTAGCGTTACCAGGAGTCGGTGATTTTGCTCATAAGACGTAGAGGATTTGATTTGTTTGCTGTTTATATGAGGTTAATCACTGTTTGTAATAGCCACCCTCTACATTTGTATGTTTTATCCCAGGGTTTTAGATAAAATTAAACATGAAGATCACGATCCAATCTGATTAAAATCAGACCTTGTAAAGCAGCCATCAGAATTTCGGAGCGTAGTAAAGATCAGATTTTAATCAGGTTGAAAAAAGAAACAGTAATCAAACTTAAAAGTCCATTGAAACAGGAGAAATCCAAGGCAAAGCAAAGACCTAAAATGAGAGGTGGGATCACGTGCCTCAGAAAGTAAGCATCCCATTTTGAACGGTAACACCAGCTGTGCAAAACTCAATGTTATGAATAGTCGAGGAAAAAACCTCCGTAGACAAATAAGTGTTTAATAATTACCTAATAATTTGCATGTAAATTTCAGTCAGCATTCGATTTCGAATTAGATTGTATCGACCATGTTCTTCACAAAACGTTGATTTTAAATAAAAAGAATAAATATCCTTGCTTCATCATAATATCTATAAATAGCTTGCCTCGCTTTAGATATTGTTCGTATATGTAGAGCCTGCTCATGAATAAGTGCATGATGAATGAATTAGGATAGACTCGATATGCAGGTGGAAAAGGGTATATTGCTATGACTATATGAATAAGGGGAATGGACGATAGAAAAGTTGAAGTCATCATGTTCATCATTAAGGTTTCCTTTGCCTATCTCTGGAGGCTTTTTTAAATCATAACGATTCCAAATTCAACAACATAAAAACTTACGACTTTTTAACTTTAAATTCAACTTTTTCCCACAATAAATTAAAGTAAAGACTATCTAACATCATTGACAGCTGTTTTTTTTTCAATAAAAGTAGAACTCGTACCCTGTCATTGGTTATTGAAAAACATTCTGATTGTACTCACAAGTACTCTGAAGTTGAGATTTAAATCAAAGTACTCAGAAGTACAGAGAGCCGGGCTCATTTACAGAGTAGAATAGATTTCTTACATGAATCATATTAACATTGATATTCTGATGAAAAAATATTTTTAAACTATCAATATAAATGATAAGACACTGACAGTGAGTTTCTCAATCCTAATACCATGGTCCGATTTTGTCAGAATCAGAATTAATCTGGTACCGCAGCTGAATGTAAACAAACAGGCCAGTCTGGTTCCCTCTCCTGCTTTACCTCGTATGTGTAGAGAACTACGGTAACACTAATTATCAAAAATCCTTACGCTAATGAACTATGTTCTTTGACTTATGAATTTTTCAAAGTCATTACTACTAATGTTTATTTTATATAGATAAAACTTCGTTTTATTTTTGTTGCTTTATTTAGCGTTTGTATTATCTCAAAAGCGGTTGAGAGTAAGAACTATATTTTTGCACGTAACTTTAAAATGGCGACTATGGGGTCAACATCCTGCCTTGAACAGGATCACATAAGCCGGCAATTGCTCTTTGAGCAATAAGCCCGGCTAAAAATGATCTAATTTCTGATTGACAATATATAAGTTTATTTGGAGATCAGGTTTTCGAACTATCTATTGGAATTTTCATGGGTACCAATTGCGCCCCGTTATTGACAGACCTACTACGAGTATTTTTGTATTCATATGAAGCAGAATTTGTTCAAATCTTCTACGCGAAAAGAAGAAAACACTTGCTGTGACCTTCAACGCGTCGGTGGATATATTATTAAGTTATTGTAAAAGTTGATTTTAAGTTTTTACGACTACATGTATTTTGGTGAAAGTATAACTAAACTGATCTTTATTGAAACATGAAAAAAAGAAGATGGGTGAATAAGGCGGGCAGAATGCCTATAGTGCGACAGATAAGGAGTGAAAATTTTAATCTCAATTGAATCCAAATTTTACTTGATATTTCATCTAATATTAAAGTATACTTTATGTAAAATCTCTACAATTTACAAAAATCCCACAAAGAATGAAAATATTTGCCTATGAAAAAGCTTACACACACTAAAAAGAACAAAAACGATCATTTTCTCATACTTAAACAATATTTTTCAATATGGGTGGGTCTTCTCTCCATTTTTTTGAAAGATGATCCTAAAAGTGTGCAATAAAATACACATTTTTTGGTTTTCAAAAACATGGAGCGAAGACCCACTATACCTTAAAAGTACACTTTTATGACACAAAATTAGCATCTTTCCGAGAAATACTTCAAGTCCATTAAGTCGCGGGTCATATCACAAACATGATTTAAATGCCTAAAATCACCATGAGCGGTGTAGCATAGTGGTCAACGCGTTAGTCTCACAGCAGTATGTTATTGATACGTCGGATTTTTATTGCTTAGGGTTCGAATCCTACGAATACCATCTAATAATTTTATGAAAGAATTTTTTTTACGAGATTTTTTCTCTCTCAGAAAAGTTTTTTTTCTCATAATTTCAGAAATTTCAATAATTAGAAGTTAATTTAAATAATCAATTCACATATTTAATATGATTTCTTAATATCTGACGTTATAGGCATTCTGCCCGCCTTGTTCGCCCATCTTCTTTTTTTTTTACAGTAGACAATCCAAGTTTAGAATTCGAAGCCCATTCAAACAAATTCAGACCTGAGTCGGAGCAAACACGAACCTCTTAAACATAAGATGTGGAGTCAGTTATCATGGAGGAGTGAGCATCTCCTGCTGACCGGTCACCCCGCCGTGTGCTTTTTGTAACGAAAAAAGCCGTCGACAATTCAGTGTGTGAATAATGGCCTGAACAGTTAGTATAAAAAACAGTCAACATTTGACTTATAAAATGATATATTGTATTTGCTGGCAAGGTCATTATATCGACATACTTCTCAATAATGTCTTTAGTTGTGGTTTGGCACCTTGAGAGATGAAGCTTTAATTATATCACTTAATATATGCGACAATTAAGGCATCTCGGAATGTACTGCTAGAAACACAGCAGACATTCCAATTTTTTTCCATTGCAAAATTTATCTGTAAACTAGACATGCATGTCTATAATAGTGACCCTTCTGTAGAATACTCTACCAATCCAATATTGATATTTATGTGATGAATTAGAGAGCGAAATGTACTCGGGATTGACCATTTCAGTCTTCATGCACTTTGCATGGTGATGTACATATGTACATGAATAAAGGCAGTCTGGACAAAATAAGTACACTGACGTGTATATATGTCTTATTTATTGACGTTTACACTGTACACATGGAACGCCTGAAAATAAAGGTTTTCTTTTTTTTAAACCGGTTTAGAATGAAGAAGTGTGATTAATTAGGTTAATTAGTGCGAGAGCACAAACATTTATTTATTATCTATCAAAAAACTTTTTGTACAAACAGAAATTTATTATTTAGTTCCGAGTTAATGAATTCTGCTGTGTTAAATAATTCATTACGACAATAAAAATGGAACTCCACAAACTGGTTTGATTTTTTAAACTAAAAATTAAGGTGTGGAATTCAATCTTTTGACCATTCTTACAGAACATCTCGGCAAGTGAACCATGCTATCAATAAAGGTAAGTTAATTATTTGCATTGATCAGAGTAAATTTTAAGACTTAAGAGTTTAATGACATGCTATAAAATACACTAAAGCTGCTATGTCGTATCGTTGCCACAATAATAACAATTTAAGTCTGTGAAAAATCACGACCGATTATTCAGATTTCATTATATGATTCCCTGTATTTTTGTTCAATTGGTGTGACAGTACTTATGCAAATAGGTAATTTACAAAAAAGAAGAATTCCATGCTATTCCGTAATACGAATTCATTAGAAATGATATATTGCTTGCATTCCAAGAAGCAATAATTGTACATGACTGTATGATTAAAAAGATACAAATATCATTCTTTTTTCTTCAGATGAAAGATTATTCAAGTCATTCTAAGTGCATCAAAATCATGTTCCTTCTGAGCTGCTTCCTTTCGAAGGTGAGTTCAAAATCCTTCATATTAGAGGCAGAGGATTCACACACTGTAGGGTCACTGGACATAGGGGACAATAAATTAGGGGGCGTGTCTCGATCAGAAGCCAGCGGACGGAAGGCCGTGCACATGAAACAGGGACACTATTTAGAGTACACGTTTTGTGTACACAGAGAAACCAATGTACAGCTTTCAAACATACGATTTTCCAATGATGGACCTCATGACGAATACTTGGTCGAAATCGACGGGAACACGGTCGGGGAATATAAAACAGGAACTCAGACAGGAAGCGGAAATGCTTGGAACAGTTATCATTCTAGTGGACCTGTGGGTACAGGTGTTACTCTTGCCGCGGGGAACCATAAAATAAAACTGGTGGTGGCTGTGTCCGACCAGTGGGGAGCGGAGGTAGACTTCATTCTGGTGGACGTCGATGACCAGAAACTGGACGAATTAGGATTCTATTGTGATATGTTTTGTTTTGAAGACATTAAATTTCAAAAAGTTCCAAAATTAGACAGTGTTCCTGGTTCAAGATTTGAACAGAGAAGCTTTAGGTCATCTTGCTCTGAAGAGGCAAATGTCAAAGTCGCAGTATATAATGATTTAGCTACATTTTTCCGCGTGACTGTATCAAATCCAAAGTATAAAACGTTCTCCAATAATCGCATTCCAAACTACAGTGGTTGCAATGTTGGTCGGCCTTCCTTAAACTTTTCTAATATAGCTGTTGCTCCATATGAACAAAGTATATCCACAAGTAAATATAAAATTGATTTCGCAGGATCCCCGAATTACGTTATAATGGCCGTTACTTTTTTCCAGCCCAAACTCTCGCTGACAAGAGACACAAATGAACATCAAGTCGGTTCTGTTTTGAAACTGAAGTTGAGAGATGATGGTGCACCTTTTGACCTTGATATCTCTTATCTGGGTGAATCTCGTCGGTACATTAGTTTTGATAGACTTAAAGTTGATACTAAAAATAAGACAATGCATACCTGGAAAATCCCGGATCATTCCTGGAGTTTAACGCAGGAAAACATTCTACGACTTGGCTTTTCCTCGCCACAAGCAGTCAATGTTTTCATTGAAAATATAACACTTAAAAAACGAGAAACGGTTCACAACAAAACTGTCCTCTATCAGGACAATAACTATATCATTGAGGGGACCGACATCGACGCCGGGTACATGGCCGAGAACGCCATGACAACCAGAAGTAAATATACGAAGGAGGTGTATACTAACCTAGATTTAATTCAGGTCCACGCCAAACTGCCCTGGAGCAGTGGCTTCTCCCAGGTGTTCTCCCTGTATCACGATGGAACAGCCAGCCTACTTCCCATTACGCCTCATGGTCTTGATTGGATACCATTTGGAACGACCGTTGTCATTGGACCAAACAATGCGAGTGACCCTCGACCAACTTCACCAATCAAAAGCATCGAACTAGATCCAATCAATATGAAATTTGAAGTAGAATTCGTCCACGGAGACCGGGCTTCTCTTTCTATTGATTCAATGCATTTTGAAACTGTTCTCACCGTAAAATATGGTGAAATCAAGCATGATAGAAAACTGTATCCTCTGATGACTGTGCTGTCATCGTATATATCTGACGGATATAGCCTTACTGATCATTTATCTGTTAATGGAGATGCGCCTAGAAAAATTATGGGAGATTGGAAATCTTTGTTTGGCACATCAGCCATGTTTTACCGGAAATGCATCTCCAGCTATCATACAATGAGTCCTGACCTTCGGGTTGAGGTGACAGATGAAGACGAACTTCTGGTATGATTCAATACATACGTCTTAGTCGAAGCAATCTGTGCATGGAATTACAAAAAAGTACTCTGAAAATTATTACACACCTCCTAGTCCTTTGCAATTAGCTAAAAATATGATTATAAGATAATTTGTTTGTGAAACACTGCTACGGGCCACATGTTGCAGCTTATGACGAGGATTGAAGTTTCACAGATGTGAGTCAAACTCCAAGGTCTAAAGGTTAAAATTCTTTAAATCCAAAGGAAGATCTCGTCATCAGGAATAAACTTATTAAATATGAGAGCATCAATAATAATTGTCCAAAAGTTATGGCTAAGATTATTTTTTAATGAATCAAACTCTAAGATCAGGGTCATAAGGTCATAAATATTGATACCCATTGAAAAGTCACAGTGAATACACATGGAAAGTTTGAATGCCATAGCACCAACTGTTTTTTTTCTCCAAACTATTGCCCAGCATAAAGATTCGTATTTTTAAAAAGTGCTTCAAACTCAAAGGTCAAAGTCAAGAGGTTTATATTTTGTAGTTCTTCAAAAAAGATCTTGTAACCAAAAAAAAAACACCCGTGAAATATGAAAGCCATAGCCCTAAACACTCAAAGTCATGGGCGAGGTTCAAGTAATTGTGGACAAACAAACAAACAGATGCACAAACTGCATGTTAGCAATTTACAAACTGGACTTTCGACTGGCGCCAAATTTAGTATTGAAAGATAACTCGATCCTTTGGGGACTTTACGTTTGGTCGACAGTCGAGAAGGAGGAGATCGACAGAAGCATCAGTCGGGAGGAGATTACTAAATTCCAGAATTTTTTCCGATACAAAGCACTGAATGAATTCAAAAAGGAAGGGGTTATTGATCGAATTTCGTACACAGATCGATTGGAATATAAATCAAAGAGGTATTGAAGTATATGAGTACAACTTCGGAAAGAGAGACTATTTAGCTTTATAACCGTCAGCTGAATGTATCAATTTATAAACTGAATTCATGATTGTCGCAGATATTAGCTATGGCAGACAATTCCATTTTTTGATTACTTTACTTCTGTTTAAGAAAAGACAAGAAGCAGACGACACTGTAGCAGAAGCATCAGGGTGGAGGTACTCGCTTAAGACAATGGTCGAACAAGCGGAGAAAATTGTGATTTCAGTTAACGTTAATTTGTATTTCACGTAAAATCTCCACAATTTGTAAAAAAAAAAATATAGGTGTTCATTTTTTTCATTGAAATACAAATTCATGTAACATGCAAACAGAAAAGAGGACAAATGTGATATTTCTTCATAATATAACAAAAAATACTATATCAGTGGTCTTCGATCCAATTTTAGAGACATTTTAAGTAGTCCATTATGTGTTCCATTTCTTTTTTGCATGCTCAAATTATTCTAATGCTAGAGTACTCTTGAGTTTCCTCTTTCCTGGTCCTGTGATTCTTAAGAAGAAGATTTTTAAAAATACCATTAATTTTTCACTAATTCATATATCTCCCCTTGAAAGAGGGTTTGGCCCTTCAATTGAACAGACTTGAATACCTTTACCCAAGGATACTTTGTGGCTTGTTTGTTGGAAATTGGCCCAGTGGTTCGTGAGAAGATGAATATGTGAAAAGTTAACGACGACGACAGACAAAGGACAATTTTAAGCTCACCTGAGCCGAAGGCTTGAGTGAGCTTTTTTATCACATTTTGTCCGTCGTCCGTCCGTCTGTCTACTGTCAGTCCGTCTGTAAACTTTTCAAATTTTCGACTTCTTCTTAAGAACCACTGAGCCAATTTTGACCAAACTTGGTACAAAGCATCCTTGGGTGAAGGGAAATTTTTAAATTGTTAAAATGAAGAGCCACGTTCCCTCACAAGGGGAGATAATCAAGAAAAGACAGAAATATTAAAAAAATCTTCTCAAGGACCACTGGGCAAGAAAAGCTGAAACGTATCTGGAAGCATCCTATGGTAGTGTAGATTCTAAATTGTTCAAATCATGACCCCCCGGGGTTGGGCGGGGCCACAGTGGGGAATCAAAGTTTTCCATAGATATATATACAGATCCAAGCCTATATCCTGGTGTCGAGGAATCAAAATTTGGACTTTTTTGGCCTTTAAAGAAGACTATTCAAATGTTTAAAAGGGACAGAGTAAAGTTCGGTGCGAATATGATATAGACCTAACTGTTGATTTTCTTAAGGTAGTAATGAATCAAAAGAGACACCGTGTATTACATGTTTAAAGTAATGGTTAAAAAGTCCCTGCACATTTACATTGTTATACTGTGGACTGGAAAGATTTCCAACACCGTCGACATTGTTATTTCATCCAAAGGGAAAGGCTCTGCATAGTTTGCTTATCCAAAATTCTTCTCGTTGTCTACGGAAAGGTGTGCTCCTGTACACGCCTGTCTGTATAAATGAATCAGAATTATTTTAAAGAATTCTTCACATGAAGATAGTAGCACTTGCATAAGCTAACAACTCGAGTTTCAACACAAGGGTATATTGATTATATATGTATCACTGAACAATGGTTAATTTCATTCAAATATCGACTCAATATATCCCGCTGAACTCAAAAGACTAGAGCACACCTGTGTCATCTAAAGGTGTTTTAAATAGTAGAGACAATTAGTGTCAATTAACAATAAAAGTGTGTGAGAAATGGAATGACTTTCGTATTCCACAGATATGCAATGACATACTTTTGACAAAATTAACAAAGTTTTTGACTCTTTAGTTTACTTTGCCTGGCACCCTGCTGCCACCGGGTAATCACAGACATTAAGGTTAGCGTTAAGGTGAAGACGCCCGGGGCAGTCACGTGTATAGACCAGGCTGTGTACACACTCTATATACTTCGTACAGTCATCCGGGTGTGGATACATAACGCCATGCTGACCGGTACATGTCACTGAAAAATAGAGAAAACATGTTTCAATTTATGATATATATATGACTGATGAACTTTAGTGAGAAGCACTGACTTTACAGTTGACGGTTTAGGTTGACATATAAGCCTGTATCCTTTATCAAATCTACTAAATTATATTGTTTTTCAATCTATTTTAAGATTTTACGGCTTCATCCCGTTATGCAAATCATCCCATTTTTCCCACTTTCATTGATGCCCTGGCATAGTCTCACAACTAGACATTGATTCCTTAATAAGAAAACCTTGTGATATGGTGTTAAGTACGTTAACATGAGAAGGCCGGGATCGAGTTAAGGATAGGGTGGTTGTCGTTATCTTCAAGGGCAACTCATTTGTGCATTGAACTTACTCCCGTTATTTTCGTGTGATTTAATGTTAATAAAAGTATTTATATCGTAGACGAGCTTCTGTACACTGTCTTAGTGTAAAAAGTAAGCGTTATCTGTCCAAATCAGCGCTTTTCGCCAATATTTGAGAAAATTAAAATAGAGCATGATTTAAAAATCTTATTTAGTTAAAGAGCTACAAGGAGAATACATGTATTTATGTTCCCCAAACGAAGTTTGGGAACATATTGTTTTTACTTTTTCTGAATTTTTTCTTTGTTCTCCGGTACTTTTTTGTCCGCGAGTGTTCTCGTAAACTAAATGTTTTCATGTTATTTTATATGTTATCTATTTATTCAATACTATTGTTACTTTCTTGCTTCTTGTGATAGATTTTTAAAAAAGGAATTTTCATAATCTTAGAATTAAGGAGAGTAAAAAAGATCTGGTTTTAATCAGACTGATGTGTCTGACATTTCAATTGTTATGAAATCTTGAATGAATTTCTTGAAATTCTTAATATGACAAAAATGAATTTTGCATAAAAATGAAAGAGCAGCATTAAATTTTCTCTTTTTGAATGTCATAGAAAGAATCGCCCTTGAAGAAATCTAATTTGACATCTTTTAAAGAAGATTTCAGAAAGTGAGATTAGAAAGAAGGCTCTTCCTTTCCATTTTCATTTTATTTTTTTACAATAAAAATTTTATTTTCTTCAAAATATGTAAACCACTGGTAACATTTCATGGGCATATGAAACCGTAAGGATGTTTTAAGAAAAAGTTCAAGATATATTTCCAAATTTTATGAAAAATTTCAAGATATATTTACAATTTTCAACGAAAAGTTCAAGATATTTACAATTTTTAAGGAAAAGTTCAAGATATTTTTACAATTTTACCGAAAAATATTATATTTTATATTCGTGAAAGCGTTTTAAGTGTTTAGGTTTACTACAATTGATATGTATGCGCCAAAGTCAAAAATTGAGAACAGCTAGGGGGATTGAATAATATGCATAGAAATAGCTAAATTCAGATATTTTGAGTATCACTGATGAAATTGTAAAAGTTAAAATACTTAAAATATACTCCTATAAATGCGTTAGTAAATTAACATATTTTTACTGTGTTTTTCCTTTTAAATTTGAGACAGGAAAAAAAAAGAGTTCATTTTGTTTTGAAGTGACTTAACTAGACCTTATCCTTTCCCATATTTTACATATTGCACGAAATGCGGTTTGATTATTTGTTTTTTGTTTTTTTTTTCGGAAATTGTGATGTTCAAAACTCATTCAAAGTCTTATTAACGATCATTAGCATTATGTGTATTTTACTCTTGTTGATATAGAAATTACACGAGTTCCAAATTACCTTTCATATTTACGAGGGTTGTCCCGTAAAATCGTGGACAAGTTGTCTACTGTAAAAAATAAACATCACTGCGTTCTGAAATTTTCACTTTTATTTAGTATATATTTTAGTAATATACACAACAAATTTCAGATAAATATATGCATAAATAAACAAATTATGTGATTTTATGCTAGGTATTGTATCACCTTACGGCGTATGGATTATAACGTCAAAGTGTCTAAAACAGCTAGCAACTTATTTTATAACAAACTCCTATGTGTGAAAATACTAGTGATTAAAGGAACATTCAAAACTTTGTACATGCTTTGACACTTTGCAAAGTATATAAACAAGCATGTCAAATAAGTTTACTTATTTTTCAACTACAGTTAAAAATTATTTAATGTTTTAAATGTGTATATGTACATGTCATTTTGATCAGATCAATGAAACATATGGAACGAAATAACGAACAATATTCAAGATCAAAAGTCCATAAAACAAAATAATACAAAAAAGGATCAGAGCAAACATTTAAACCTTATGTATAAAAGATTGTAGTTTATTTGTTGCGCAACAAGTACAATGCATAAATTATCTATCCTTATTTTAAATTAAAAAAGCTTTTAAGATGCCCAAATTTTGAAATCTTCATTTCCCAATTAGATACGATATTTAGCAATTTGGAAATTAAAAACATAATGAAAATCGAAAAACATTGCATTCGAAGGAAAAATAATGCAATTAAAAATATGTACATGTATTTTCAAACATTTTCTATCTTATTATTTTATTTGATATACTTAATATTGTAATTTTAAATAAAATTAGATTTTTCCCAGAACCTATCTTTTCTACTCATAAAAAAACACAAAGGAGAATTTGAAAACTATCGGTTTTACAGTATACTAACTAGTATTCCAGAAATGGTGTACACTAGAAGTGACATTTAATTTTTCTGAAGAAAATTGAATACGTGTATTACCGATTCCTTTTTTTGAAATTCCATATGAAAAGAAAAATCTTTCTTTATTTTTTAAGCCAAAGGCTCATCAGATTTACATGTTCAACATATAAACACAATAAAGAGAACAGAATAAATATTATATATACAAAAATACACAAAGGATATAGATATCAATAGTAGTTACAAAATCGACTTTCGTAGAGCAGTAGCTTTATATAAAAATTTCCCCATATTAGACAATTCTTTAACATTTTCGCTACTCATTAAACATACAACTTTAAAAACACTTGGTTTGACATAATAATATTTCTTAATGTACATACTTCTCAAATTTTCATAAAATGGACATTTTAATATGAAATGAAATTCATCTTCAATATCATTACAGGCGCAAAGTGTGCAAATTCTTTGAGATCGAAGTGTATTATTATATC
>PRKT01000012.1:3052871-3115709 GCA_003671525.1 Saccostrea glomerata
ATGTAAATCACTTTGATTATGTATCTGAACCTTTTACTCACAACTTTGAGATTACATGTGTTAAATATTAATTTTATTAGTCTACTCGCTTTATACTTATTTGTTTCTGCACATAATTTTCTGACTGTATAAATGTTTTCAGTAATTAGTAAACTAATTGTGCTATCCTGTATAGATAAAAGACATTGTTATTAATATTATTTGGAGACCCGTCTTCTAATAAACTGTTGGTACTCCGATTTACTATTAGGCAAACCTCTTTCTATATTTCCTTGATGAAAGATAGAGGTTAACGAACAATATTCCAGACATCAAAGTCCATAAAACGAACAAGATAGGAGCAGAGAATATACAGACCTCCAAAATATCAGAGGTGGGATCAGGTGCCACGGAGGAGTGAGCATCTCATACCGACTGGTCACACCCGCCGTGTACTCCTTGTCATGATCGAGAAATAACGTCAATTCAGTGTATAGATAATGGACTACATTTACTATGAAGAACGTCAATCAGCATTTGACTCACTGCTAAAGTGTATTTGCTGGAAAGGTCATTGTATCGACCATAAAACTTACAAAATGATGCCTTTAAGCAAGACTGCTGATAGTCTTGATTCATCAGCTTGTTTGTCAATAATTTACCTCGTTTTAGAAATGATTCATGGTTCATTGAGCAAGACTGCTGATATTTTGATTCATCAATTTGCTTGTCAATTATAGTTTTAGAAATGGTTCATACGTAGAGCATGCTCTTGCGTATCGATTCAACTGAGATATATACACTCCGTATGCAGGTGATGAGGGTATATTGCTGCATAAGTAAGGGAAGTTAACGATAGAAAAGTTAAAGTCATCACGTTAGACCATAGAGCTTGGTTGTTAGATAACGATTAACGTCTTGATCTAGTAAAATATCCAAGTATGAAACAGACATAGGAATGGAAATTACCATTGTTTATTGACAATACGTCTTCGATATATCTAAATGTCGATTTAAAGGCCACAGCAAGTGGTTTCTTCTTTTCATTTTGCACAAATTCTGCTTCATATCAATACAAGAAAAGGTCTGCTAATAACGGAGCGCAATTGGTACCCATGGGACTTCCAATAGACTGTTGGAATAACTGGTCTCCAAAAACCACATGTATATTGTCAATCAGAAACCCAATTATCTTTTTGATGTCAACTTCATATTACTAGTGCGTGTAATCAAAATTAGTTTTAACAAAATAATTTTGCAAATGACCAATGACCAGGTAAGTAAATTTACGAGTTCCACTTTTATTGAAAAAGCATCTATCAATGATATCAATTAGCCTGGACTTATCGTTGGGAATGGTTGTGTATAAAGTTGAAAAGTCGTATATTTTTAAGCTGTGGATTTTGGTAAAATATTTTGATTTCAAATTTTCCAAATGTTCCTTGGAATTTTTGAGTCTCCACATCTGATTCACACCACTTCTTGAATATACAGCTCAACACACTTTTTAAGCTCACGTGGTTTTTCGCACAAATTAACATCACTTCTTTTTGTGCAAAATTGTCTAACAAGGCAGCAAAATATATTTTAATTGATTTCTACCTTACTTTTAAGTTTATTTAACTAACTTAAAACATAATTCACTGATGATTATTGGCGGAATTTTGATAAACTCTTGACTGATGGATTGTGATAATTCCCACATGGTTTTTCGTGGTTTCTCGACAAATGTTGCCGTCTATGTACCCGTTCTTCTTAAAGCAGTTCTTTGCCTTGCATTGACTCAAAAAACAGTGCAAATCATATTATTTTTGTATTCCTATACAACAACATGACGCTATTAAGCGCAAGATTATAGTATTTCTCATTTGTTTGATTGCTTTTCATGTTAAAAAGCTAATATTTTGTCAGGGTTGCCTTCTGAATAAAGATTCATGAAAGATGCATCCGACAGCTAAATTCTAAAGTTTAAGACCGTAAATGAAGAGAATTTACTTTTAAATGTAAAAATTAACTATTTTAAAAGATGAATAATATTTTTTGATCCTGTCTTTCGGCATTATTTCTTTATGCAGCAATGTCATTTTTCGGCGCTACATTTCGACAAAACCACGACGAGTATGGAAAATATGCAAAGTAATTCGAAAAATGCTCATCCTTAGGATGTCAATTTGAAAAATTCAACTCAATAGTATCAGAAAAAGATGGATTAATTTAATTTTTCAATACCTATGGTGAAAATTTACAGCTGTAATATCCTGTCATTTATAAATAAAGTCCCATTGAAAACATTGACTTTAAAACTTTTTAGATAATTAATCTAAATACCGGTAATATCTACATTTAACATGAGCTATTAGACATATTAGAGCTATTTATCGTATAAAAGGTTGGTAATGTTTATTTCATTTCATAAAGAATGTGACCTTAATTTGTGCGAAAACCGTGTGAGCTTAAAAAGTGTTGCACAGTACTCTTAAATATTTTCCTTCAATACTGTCAATGTCTTAAAGAAAAAGGCTTGGTTAAACATTTACGGAAATCCGCTATGTATCTTTGTTTGCAAGGATTCTTATGAAGTCTCGGAATTCAACATATATATCTATATACTGTATACAGGGTTATTTTCACCCTAGGTTATTTTCGCCCTTTCACATTTGGAAACAAGTTTGTCCTATTTTAAATTCGCCCAGAAAGATATTTGTTTAAAGTATTACTGTGAAATCACAAATTTTCATGGGGATTTAATTTTCATTGTTTTCGAGGTATGAAGAGACCCACGAATCCATGTCCACCACGAAATGAAAAAAGGTTACATAACTACATTCAAATCCGTACGAACCAAGAGTTCTTACTAAAACCACGAAAATTTGACCCCATGCAAGAAAATATGTGATTTTACTGATTTTTACCGTTTTAAATTCGCCCACTTCCGACGAGGGTGAAAGGGGCAAAAATTAAACGAGGACGAAAATTTCTCTGTATTCAGTATCATATATGGTAGTTCAAATTCATTCTGGTTCTTTGGGATATTAAAACTATACAAAACTGACATGTGTTCTTAGAAAGGAAACTATGAGTATAAGTTACCACTTTTAGAGTTAAATCCAAGTTCTTCTAAAATACAATTTTTATAATGAGCCTTACAAACGACAACAAGAGGACATTATTGTTATCTGCTTTTTTCAGCAGGGACCAGTATTTACTGATCATGTAATCCATCAATTTTTTCACTTCTGGATTATTGATTACAGAAGGATAGATGGTTTTCATACAGCCCCTAAATCTTTTAATCTTTTAATACGCGATTTTAACATGGACCTGATACCTTTAATCCATTCTGACAAGGTGTCAACGTCTTCCTTTTCATAACTTGCCCATCGTCTGGCATACACTTAATTAATCTTCAACAGTATCCATAATATTTATGAAATTCCGACGCCAGTTGAAGGATCGGGGTTCCCTGTATTAAGGACCTTTAAAATAGATGATCTAAGGTCCTCAATATAAACTATTATTAACTTTATTTACGTCACCTATAATAACGTGGTCAGCAGGACTATAGATATAGGGCGAAGAAGAACATGAACACGATGGAGGATAATGTTTCATATATTTTACGATATCCAGGCATGTATATTTTTTGTAATTGAAAACTTTGGAAGCAATGATCGATGCATATTTGTAGGAAATACAAGGTGTAGTCTTTAACTTGAAATATGGTGGAATACAAGTTTTGGCCTTTTTGTGACCAAGAATATTACTTATATTAACCGCGGCAAATCCTTTAATGGCATATTGAAGTTTAGAAAAAGACGGATTATTTTAGCTGCATTTTTTTCAGTTTAATGCAGGTTTGAAGAGCCTGTGCTTTGCAATATCAATAATTACAGATCCAAGCCTATATCCTGGTGTCGAGGAATCAAAATTTGGACTTTTTTGGCCTTTAAAGAAGACTATTCAAATGTTTAAAAGGGACAGAGTAAAGTTCGGTGCGAATATGATATAGACCTAACTGTTGATTTTCTTAAGGTAGTAATGAATCAAAAGAGACACCGTGTATTACATGTTTAAAGTAATGGTTAAAAAGTCCCTGCACATTTACATTGTTATACTGTGGACTGGAAAGATTTCCAACACCGTCGACATTGTTATTTCATCCAAAGGGAAAGGCTCTGCATAGTTTGCTTATCCAAAATTCTTCTCGTTGTCTACGGAAAGGTGTGCTCCTGTACACGCCTGTCTGTATAAATGAATCAGAATTATTTTAAAGAATTCTTCACATGAAGATAGTAGCACTTGCATAAGCTAACAACTCGAGTTTCAACACAAGGGTATATTGATTATATATGTATCACTGAACAATGGTTAATTTCATTCAAATATCGACTCAATATATCCCGCTGAACTCAAAAGACTAGAGCACACCTGTGTCATCTAAAGGTGTTTTAAATAGTAGAGACAATTAGTGTCAATTAACAATAAAAGTGTGTGAGAAATGGAATGACTTTCGTATTCCACAGATATGCAATGACATACTTTTGACAAAATTAACAAAGTTTTTGACTCTTTAGTTTACTTTGCCTGGCACCCTGCTGCCACCGGGTAATCACAGACATTAAGGTTAGCGTTAAGGTGAAGACGCCCGGGGCAGTCACGTGTATAGACCAGGCTGTGTACACACTCTATATACTTCGTACAGTCATCCGGGTGTGGATACATAACGCCATGCTGACCGGTACATGTCACTGAAAAATAGAGAAAACATGTTTCAATTTATGATATATATATGACTGATGAACTTTAGTGAGAAGCACTGACTTTACAGTTGACGGTTTAGGTTGACATATAAGCCTGTATCCTTTATCAAATCTACTAAATTATATTGTTTTTCAATCTATTTTAAGATTTTACGGCTTCATCCCGTTATGCAAATCATCCCATTTTTCCCACTTTCATTGATGCCCTGGCATAGTCTCACAACTAGACATTGATTCCTTAATAAGAGAACCTTGTGATATGGTGTTAAGTACGTTAACATGAGAAGGCCGGGATCGAGTTAAGGATAGGGTGGTTGTCGTTATCTTCAAGGGCAACTCATTTGTGAATTGAACTTACTACCGTTATTTTCGTGTGATTTAATGTTAATAAAAGTATTTATATCGTAGACGAGCTTCTGTACACTGTCTTAGTGTAAAAAGTAAGTGTTATCTGTCCAAATCAGCGCTTTTCGCCAATATTTGAGAAAATTAAAATAGAGCATGATTTAAAAATCTTATTTAGTTAAAGAGCTACAAGGAGAATACATGTATTTATGTTCCCCAAACGAAGTTTGGGAACATATTGTTTTTACTTTTTCTGAATTTTTTCTTTGTTCTCCGGTACTTTTTTGTCCGCGAGTGTTCTCGTAAACTACTCATCCGATCTAGGTGAAACCTTTTTAGGGTCACTAGGTATGTTATGTAGATGTGCGGAACGAAGGTCATTTTGCGCGCACGTGCGTGCATGTGCGCGCACGTGTAACACGTGAAATGACCAATATAATAGATTTAGCCGTAACTTTTTAAATATTGGATGAAATGCTTTGAAACTCATAATATAAGGATATAATAGTAGTATAGACATGATGACATGGTCAAAATAGCAAGATCTCACGCGCATGCAGGTGCCCTTCGCTGCGATTGGCTGAAACTAAAAGTCTAAATATCTATTTTGTTTTCTGACAAAATCCTTTGAAATTTTGAACATAGTCTTACATTATGAAGATCTACAGCATGATATATAAGAATAATCATGAACGCACGCACATGCACGTGTGCTGCAATCTGATTGGCTAAAACTTTAAATGCCTACAACTTTCTTGGTTCTCAATAATACAGGGTGAAATTTCAAATATGAATAGATATAATGATTGCCTACATTATACTACTATCAAAAGTAAATGCATGGACGTGCATGCACATGCGACCGCACACAATGTATTAAAAGTCAGTATACTTGAGTGTTTGATGTTCATGCAGAATTAAGAATTTCTAAATGTCAAGACATGTAACATACTGAAGCTTGCAGATCTTTTTACCCTTGACCTTGAAACTTAGGTCAAGGTCACTGGTATTCTGAATAAAATGTTCATATTAGCTATTTACCAAAATCACCTTGACCTATGAATTGAAATCGACCTTAACCTTTGTCCTTGACCCAAGGGTAAAAAGAAACATGAAGTACATGTACATGTATCTAGAAACACCTTTCAGAGTTTATTTCGGTTGACAGGTTAGAAGTTAAAGAGATGGTGGTTTTTAATGACCTTGACCTTTCATCCAAATGTCACAATCAATCTTAAGTTCTTGGAATAAGATACAAGATTCAACTCCAACGTTAAATAGGTTAAGAATAAAAATACCCCCCACCCCACCACCCACACACACACACAAACAAATCAAATTAATGGCAACATAGAGAATCACTGTTAAACTCAAATAACACCTCGCACCCACATAAAACTGCAGAAAAGAGCTCGAGGAAAGTGTATTAAAATATTTCATTTGAGTTTCCAAAGTATATAGAAATTACTAATTTATACAGAAAAAATTACAAATCCTGTCGTGTTTAAAATTAAAGTGCAGATGACCAAAGTTGGCATATAAGCCTTTTATAGCCTATTTATTCAGATGTCGTTAATAGCATTCAATTCTACTGATTTGAAATAATATTTTAGTACCAAGCATCCTTTGTTTATTTTACTTGTGAAATTTATTTGAATTTTTTTTAGAATTACGCAATCCCCAGAAACAGCGATTTTCGGTACTAGTATATTAAAAATCAATATACATGTACGCTCCTTCGTAAAATAATCAGATATTTGCATTCATGAAAAAATATTAATAAGAAGGTGTTAAACAATAGAGGTCACATTAGCTGACATGAATGTCTTTTTAAACATCTCTTGTAAATCCAAGAGAGTAGCCCCCTATGCATTGGAAAAAATGAATAGTTCCGGTCAAAAAACCTTTATATATTTATTTACAAAGTATATAAAATTTACCAGGCACAGGTATCAGAGTTGTCAAAATGGCCTGAGAGGAAATATTTAAAAAAATTCTGAACAGAAAGGAAAATCCCTTTTCCATGTATGGAACTACTATTGAATAAGTTCATTTTGATTGGTTATTGACGTGATACCCTTAGTCGACTTTAACCCTGCCTTGTCGTCGGAATAAAACCAACTTTGAGCCCGAGGTTAAAATAAGTAGAAAAATAAAATGTGAATCGATATATTAAAATATGACATTTGCTTGAAAAATGGTAAAATTATATATGTTTTTTTTCTTTGATTCGCGGGATAGAAAGATATGTTAATCGCTTAATCAACATGCCATAATCATCTTGCATATGCATGTACATGTACGTGTGCGCGCATGCAAAATGTTAAACAGTATATCGTTGATAGTTGATATCATTGTAACTTTTATATTCTTAAATGAAATCCTGGGATACTTAGCATATTTATAAAAGGTCTTAGAGGAATAAGGCACGATAAGGGACATGGGGAGCGTTTGGGGAACATCTGTAACGGTCCCCGTTACAATTAGCACTAGTTTTATTTGCGTTTTAGGGGTGTAAGGTTATTGCATCATTTTCCAAAAGTAGAGGAAATAATTCTTCTGATCCTGTAACATTACATTGATTTATTTTTCTGGGCTATCGAAGTATCAGGAGAAAAGTCCTTTTGTTTTAGATAAATTTTTAATAATTATTCTGAACAATTTGTTAATTTCTTACTTACTCATATTTCAACAATTTCCCGGTAAAAAAAATTCTTACATGTAATAAATGATATGCAATTATAGATTTGTAAATAGAAACACATGATGATTTTCTTGAATCCTTTTGTATTATTTGAATTAGAACAAGAGAAAACCAGGTCTTTAAAGTAGAATCTATGTATAGCAGA
Organism: Saccostrea glomerata; assembly: GCA_003671525.1. Taxonomy (NCBI): domain Eukaryota; kingdom Metazoa; phylum Mollusca; class Bivalvia; order Ostreida; family Ostreidae; genus Saccostrea; species Saccostrea glomerata. The sequence continues at coordinate 3,060,805 of PRKT01000012.1, forward strand.
GTTCTGAAAATATTGATCAGTAATAGATTCCTACTGTCGGATTAAAAGTATTATAATGCCTGAGGATAAATTTCGCAAAGATCAATGTAATACGGATTATCAGAGTGAATATGTGAAGAACACAAAATGATGGCATATAAGGGTTTTAAAAGATATTTAAATGTTTAATAACAATCTTTAATCGGCCATGCTTCAAAGTCAAATAAAGCAATGTGAAAAATATTGAAGTGAACAATAGCAAAGGAAAATGACGAATTACGCACAAGAAAAAGGTGGGAAAAAGAAAGAGCAAGCACTAGAAAAGGAAAAAATATGAATTTCACATCAGGAAAGGAAGGAAGAAAGATGAATTTAACAATAAGAGACGGAATATTGTGAATTAAATACAAAGTAAAGAATGTTATAAATCGCATTGTATAAAAAAAGTAAAGTGATGTATAAAAAAGAATGAAATATGATGCATTGCATACACAATAAAAGGGGAAAGTAAGAAAGGAAAGAGATGAATTTTATTTTTTTTTGGAAAAAGAAAATGACAAATCAAATACAAGGAAATGAATAACACAAATCATACTCTAAATATGAAATGATGAATAAATCACCAGAAAAAGAATTTGAGGAATCCAAACACTAGAAAAACTTATATTATTACTCAAGTTTGATTACTCCATGAGAAAAAAATGTTGAACTGTACATATAAAAGGAAATGATGAATTGTACACTACAAAGAAAGGAAAATGATACATTATACACTAGAAAAATCATGAATGTCGATACGATATATCCCAGTGAGCTCGAGATAAACAATACCACAGAGTCTGACACATCTGTTTCTTATTTGGATATTTTACCAGAAAAACACATTAATTATAGACTTTAATCCAACAAAGCTTTATGATAAATGTAATGACTTTTACTTGTGAGCACTTATACAGTAATATAAGTAATATATATATATATGGTAAGTATACATCTTTCACTTGATTCGGTACGTAAGAGCATGTCTACACATGGACTGTATCTAAAACAAGGTGAATTATTTACCAACAAGTTGATAAAACAAGTCTTATTAGCAATTTCATTCACAGTCGTCATTTCGTATGTTCTATGGTCGATATGTATACGAGGGATGATCAATAAATAATGTCCTCGGTGTTCAGAAAGAAAAAATGGTATAGTCATAATGATTTCACTTAAATATTCTCTTTTAGATAAAACACATGTCCGTAACTATTTTATCCATTTTTTTAAAATGGTTTTAGAACAATTTTTTTTAGTATGACCCTTCATATACTGGAATATGACAGATCATATGATTTCCTGAATTTTTTTTCTTTCTGAAAGGTTTTTTTTCCAAGTTTGGAAAATGAAGTAAGTCAAAAGGTGAAAGATCTGATAAATATTGTTTATGTGACAAAACATTAACGTCCGTTTATCCCCAAGACTCCTTTACTCTTTATTGTGTTTGAGTTTGGACGCTGCCATGAAAAAATTTAATGTAGTGGATTCCTGATTCTGGTTCCATCCTCTCACAAATCTTTCCATTTTGCAAACAAATGCTTTCTAGACTTTTCAAGAAATTAAACTGCCTTCTCAAATATGAATTTGAACTACAAGACCACAAATATGTAGGAAAATGGCATATAAAACTGTTTTTGTGCTTTAGTAGTTCTTTGCTCTTCTCAGTCTTTGGCTGCATTTGTCAAATGATTCTTATTGTAAATTTGTTTTCAAGGTAAAGAGCAATGGATTCAAATTTTATTATCCGTTTGAATTTCAGACAGACGTGGATAACTACATATGTTGATGTTTTAAAGGAATCGTTTAAATATTCTTGCACGCTGTCGTTTTCACACATTTTTCACAGAGTGGCCATTGAGTATTAAGCTTTTTTCATTGTCAAATTTTCCTTTAAAACAGTGTGAACTACCCCAAAAATGATGCCTATCAATTTTTCTATGTGTCTGAAAGTCAATTAAACATCATCAGTGATAATTTGTTGAATTTTGGCAAGCAATACATTAGTTGTTGTAAGTCCTTTTCGCCATTGACGGTACCCAATATTGTTCATTGAAATCCGCCAGCTCATATGTCTATAAAACACACATTGGTTACTGTAAATTTCACATAGTTCAGTTAATATTTCTTTGGTATTCTTAACGAATTTTACAGAAGCTTTAATTAAACGTTTAATTTCACTTTAGTTTACAGATTCCTTACAATTCAATGTTAATGTAGTGTCTCGAATAGCCCTTGTTTACTAGCTTCTCACAATGAAACTATGCGATGAAAAGTGGTCACATAAACTATAACCAATTCTTTAAAGATTCAATTACGAGAGAAAGTCTAACTTAATTTCACATGATTTCTATAATGTATGTCATAGAGACTAGGTCATTATTAATTGAATAGCCCTCGAACAATGACCTTTTCAACGAATACAGTCTCTCATTGAGGCAAATAATCATTAGTAACAAACTGAATTTCAATGGATTTTTCCGTATTTCCAGATCTCACATTTGAAATATAAGTAGTTTTAAAATCTGACATGGTATTGAAGAATGATACTAAGCACACGACAGATGTGACGGGTCGGCAGGGGATGCTCATTCATCCATGGCACCTGATCCCAACTCTGATGTTTTAGAGGTTTGTGTTTGCTCTGTCCATGATTTGTATTGTTTAATGGACTTTTGAGGACTTCTGAATATTGTTCTTTATCTCCATAGAATTGGAAAAATGGTGAATGACACACTAGGAAAGAAAATGATGAATTACAGATTTGGAAAGGGAAATGATAAACAAAACATTAAAGCGGAAAATGATGAAGTCTATGTTTTGAAAAGAACACGAATGACTTATTTAACTCGAGGAAAGATATAATTATAAATTAAACATTAGGAATGGAAAATGATGAATAACTCACTAGGAAAAGAAAATTTCATGAAATGAACACTAGAAACAGGAAAATGATATTCACGTTCAACAGAATTATACATTATATACACCAGAAACAGGAAAATGATAAATTACTCGCTAGAAAAGAAAAAATGATGTTCCGAGGAAATGAAAATAATGAATCAAACACTAGAAAAGGAAAACGTTATTGTAAATTTGATACATCTTGACATTTTAGACCATCTTCGGCAAAAAAATGCAAGTGATAATTTTGTAGTTATGCTTCTTTCAGTACCGATTTTTATTCAAGACCGGGCTTTATAATGAGCAAGTATAGGTACATGTACTTTTTCATTTTGTAATATTGCTTGATATTTACCAGAAAAATATCAATAGTGACCAAGGATAATATAAAAGTGCTTAGTAGGTCAAATATTTGATTGTCTGGACTTTTAACCCTCTTTCTAAGATATTTCTTATTTAACTTTTCTTAATTGGGCAATTCAATACAAAGAAAAATCGACAGATTCGTTAATCATTTTTAAAAACATTTTGCAAAGCTTGAAAGTATCGCCTTCGTTAAAATTAACATCGTCTTAATAAGAAATGTTTGAGAAAAGTACTGTGCAAATATTAGTTGCATAGGTGGATAGTCACGGATTACATGATGAAAAAATTGAATAGATTCTAAAAATATCGCAAAAGATGCTTATTGCATCTTATTAAATGCTAGTGTATGTTCTTACCAGTTTCTACATATGTGGTGCTTTGGAGTTCATAAGTGATACTTTGTAAGTCAGATGAGGTACCTTGGAGTTCAGATGTGGTACTTTGTAGTTCAGATGTGGTACTTTGTAGTTCAGATGTGGTACTTTGGATTTCAGATGTGGTACTTTGGAGTTCAGATGTGGTACTTTGTAGTTCATCTGTGGTGCTTTGGATTTCAGATGTGGTACTTTGTAGTTTAGATGTGGTACTTTGTAGTTCAGATGTGGTACTTTGTAGATCAGATGTGGTACTTTGGATTTCAGATGTGGTACTTTGTAGTTCAGATGTGGTACTTTGGAGTTCAGATGTGATACTTTGTAGTTCAGATGTGGTACTTTGGAGTTCAGATGTGGTACTTAGTTCAGATGTTGTTCTTTGTAGTTCAGATGTGGTATTTTGGAGTTCAGATGTGGTACTTTGGAGTTCAGATGTGGTGCTTTGGAGCGTTGTGCTTTGGAACACAATAGCTGTGGTTTTGAGATCACGTGACTTGTAAGATCTACAACTGGAACAGTTTGCAAAACTACAGTCTTTAAATTGATCTTCTCTGTAGATTCGGCACATAAAATTCCATTTATCAAATGTAAAAATGACGAAGTCTTTTCCATCTCTCATCGAAGTAAACACCAAAGCGCACCTTACTTCGGACGATATATTAGATTGGTTTGCGGCACTGTTTAAGCAAACAAGTCCTCGCTTTTCCTTCAATTCAGTAAAAGAATTTTGCCGAAAATTGCCAAGTGTCGCCGATAATTTTATAAAGATCACACACAAAATCATCCCAGATTTAATCCCAAAACAAAATAGCATTTTCCTTCAGTTAAAAAATATAATTTTCCAAATGTGATTTTAGTAATAATTATATGAGCTGCATATATCTTTAAAATTCTTTAAGAAGTTTAAAATTCATTAAAAAAATCAAACGTTTCTCAGAAGTAATATTGCTCTCGTTCATACTTTTACACAGCTGGCGATCAATTTTTCATTACTGCAGCAAGACCTATGGATATCCACTTAAGCATGTTCAGAGAAATATTAAAATCAATCATATCCAGAATTTAAAATGAAAAAATGAACTTGAAAATGTTTTTTTTTTCAAATCAATATGAATTTATTTATCAATGTAATCTATAATTGGCAGATTTAAGCGACTTAGATTGTTCCTTTAAGTGCAAAGAGAAAACACGCATTAAAGTATGTGATATAAAAATAATTACCAAAAATACATTTACCTGCAAGACAAAACTTTCGGTGAGTGTGGTTGGAAAATTGTAAGCTGCAGTTCTGTAGCGTTATGGTTTTACATATTTATCTTTGACCATAACGCTACAGATCCCGTAATGCAAAAAGGTGTAATTTACGGCGTAATAATTTTTTGCGCACTATTGGGGAGAATTTCTCCACTTTCCATTATCAGTCAAATAAATACCTTTCACTCCCTAATTCTAGGCACATTTTTTAACTAATCTGTATATTTTATCCATCTTCCAACCTTTTATAGTCGTCTCTACAAGTGGTAAACTCGCTTGATTAAAATTATTTAATAGATTGCTGAAAATTCACTTCAAGTGAGTTAATTGCGTGTAGAGACATCTATAAAAGGTTGGGAGTTGGATAAAATATTATACATACTGGCTACAGAATGTGTCTAGAATTAGGGAGTGAAAGATAGTTGATTGACTAATGCTAAAAAGTGGGGAAATTCTCCTCAAAATTGAGCAAAAAATATTGCGCCGTAAATTGCACCTGTTTTGCATTACGGTATATGTAGCGTTATGGTCAAAGACAAATATATAAAACCATAAAGCTACAGATCTGCAGCTAGAGAACTGTATAACTGGATTATTAGAATCTTTATGTTTCTATTATTAATGCAGATCGCAATTATTTTGGTTCTTTAACAATATATATTGAAAGGAAAAAGTAACACAGGGTACCAAATCATGCGATTTTTGTACCGCAAGGCCGAAATTACGAAAGCCGGTCAGATGATAATCTTGCTTATACTACTTTTCACTACGTAAAATGAGTGTTCAAAATTACTCAACCATGAAATATATGACGTCACATAGGGAAAGTGCTAAAAAGCCAAAAACATGTGCAACTTGATGAAAATAATTTTGTCAATGATCTCTTGTACCATTTAATAAATATTGTTTTTCGATATATTTACAGATGAATTTTGGTCATTTTAAAACACTGAATGTTCAGATAGTCGAAAAAGTTGCCACGACGGTTTCTTTTAGTTCAAAATAACAATCCTATGATGGACTTTATGCTACCGATTCGATTTTATAAACGATAGAAAGTTTTACAATTTGGCAACACTATTCGGTACGCATATTGCACAGAGACAGTTTAATGCATGTTTAGCACAATCCTAAAAGCTAGCAATGGACTTGATGTAGGCATCATGTGGTAGATTCTTCACTTTAACTTTTCCTTAGACAGCACCAGGATATTTTTTCTATGGGTATAAGGTATTCATCTCGGATGTGCAGATCAAAGCTGTTTCACTACAAAATAAAGCAAAAAACCAAGCAGCAGAACATCATTCTTTACTTAGCGAAAAAGGCTAACATTCTAAAAAAGGTAGTGGGAGGGCGGGTTTTTAAAGTTACAAAACAACATTTCATGTATTTTATTGCAATCAATTGTTATGCGTCTTTACCTTCGAAAGGTTCAGGAGAAAGGAATGTGAATAACAATCCCGACCTTTTATATACTACACTTGATGTGTCAACCGAACCCGACCCTTAAAAGCCAACGTTCAAATAACAAATACTTGGGACCTATAAACTAGGATATAGGTCCCTTCAAATATACTTTTCTCGTAAAATAAAGGCATCTATTTTGTATACACAAATAGATGCTATTATTTATACAGAGAAAATTGACACAAAACTCAATATAGAATTTATACTTATTTATTGTGGCGGATATTGGCCGTGGCACAATACAAAATTGTGGGATGCCATTTCAATTGGGCAAACCCACCAAATTCAAAGATCAACAATGTGTGTTTCTTTTTTCTAACCGTCCCGGGTTAACCGCGGAGGGTCAGCACACATACAAATTGTTCAAATCAATCAATCAATCAATCAATCAAATCAATCAATCAATATGTCATATCTCAAATTCCAATATCAAGCATATCAACTTATTTGATCAAATCTTGCATATCAATATCATTAATATCTCAAACTTCATAGATCAAACATCTCAAACTTCAAATATCAACATTTTTCATATTTCAAACCTGTACGATGTAGTACAGTTCTAAAGTATATATTACTGTCACCAAGAGTAAGCTTATTAGCTTAGTTTACACTAGCATTAGCATTTCAACAAGGTGACAGTTTATTACAAGTTTCACACAAACATTCAGTTATCAGTTGACTTGGTGTGCGCAGACGCTACATACTAATGACTTCTCCTTGAAAAAGTGCCACGACGGTTTCTTTTAGTTCAAAATAACAATCCTATGATCGACTTTATGCTACCGATTCGATTTTATAAACGATAGAAAGTTTTACAATTTGGCAACACTATTCGGTACGCATATTGCACAGAGACAGTTTAATGCATGTTTAGCACAATCCTAAAAGCTGGCAATGGACTTGATGTGGGCATCATGTGGTAGATTCTTCACTTTAACTTTTCCTTAGACAGCACCAGGATATTTTTTCTATGGGTATAAGGTATTCATCTCGGATGTGCAGATCAAAGCTGTTTCACTACAAAATAAAGCAAAAAACCAAGCAGCAGAACATCATTCTTTACTTAGCGAAAAAGGCTAACATTCTAAAAAAGGTAGTGGGAGGGCGGGTTTTTAAAGTTACAAAACAACATTTCATGTATTTTATTGCAATCAATTGTTATGCGTCTTTACCTTCGAAAGGTTCAGGAGAAAGGAATGTGAATAACAATCCCGACCTTTTATATACTACACTTGATGTGTCAACCGAACCCGACCCTTAAAAGCCAACGTTCAAATAACAAATACTTGGGACCTATAAACTAGGATATAGGTCCCTTCAAATATACTTTTCTCGTAAAATAAAGGCATCTATTTTGTATACACAAATAGATGCTATTATTTATACAGAGAAAATTGACACAAAACTCAATATAGAATTTATACTTATTTATTGTGGCGGATATTGGCCGTGGCACAATACAAAATTGTGGGATGCCATTTCAATTGGGCAAACCCACCAAATTCAAAGATCAACAATGTGTGTTTCTTTTTTCTAACCGTCCCGGGTTAACCGCGGAGGGTCAGCACACATACAAATTGTTCAAATCAATCAATCAATCAATCAATCAAATCAATCAATCAATATGTCATATCTCAAATTCCAATATCAAGCATATCAACTTATTTGATCAAATCTTGCATATCAATATCATTAATATCTCAAACTTCATAGATCAAACATCTCAAACTTCAAATATCAACATTTTTCATATTTCAAACCTGTACGATGTAGTACAGTTCTAAAGTATATATTACTGTCACCAAGAGTAAGCTTATTAGCTTAGTTTACACTAGCATTAGCATTTCAACAAGGTGACAGTTTATTACAAGTTTCACACAAACATTCAGTTATCAGTTGACTTGGTGTGCGCAGACGCTACATACTAATGACTTCTCCTTGAAAAAGTGCCACGACGGTTTCTTTTAGTTCAAAATAACAATCCTATGATCGACTTTATGCTACCGATTCGATTTTATAAACGATAGAAAGTTTTACAATTTGGCAACACTATTCGGTACGCATATTGCACAGAGACAGTTTAATGCATGTTTAGCACAATCCTAAAAGCTGGCAATGGACTTGATGTGGGCATCATGTGGTAGATTCTTCACTTTAACTTTTCCTTAGACAGCACCAGGATATTTTTTCTATGGGTATAAGGTATTCATCTCGGATGTGCAGATCAAAGCTGTTTCACTACAAAATAAAGCAAAAAACCAAGCAGCAGAACATCATTCTTTACTTAGCGAAAAAGGCTAACATTCTAAAAAAGGTAGTGGGAGGGCGGGTTTTTAAAGTTACAAAACAACATTTCATGTATTTTATTGCAATCAATTGTTATGCGTCTTTACCTTCGAAAGGTTCAGGAGAAAGGAATGTGAATAACAATCCCGACCTTTTATATACTACACTTGATGTGTCAACCGAACCCGACCCTTAAAAGCCAACGTTCAAATAACAAATACTTGGGACCTATAAACTAGGATATAGGTCCCTTCAAATATACTTTTCTCGTAAAATAAAGGCATCTATTTTGTATACACAAATAGATGCTAATATTTACAGATGAATTTTGGTCATTTTAAAACACTGAATGTTCAATTGATAGTCCCATTGATTCCCGTTCGTGACAAGTAGCACACGGCAGGTATGACCGGCCGACAAGGGATGCTCACTCCTCCATGGAACATGATCCTATCTCTGAAGTTTAGGAGGTTCGTACTTGCTCTACCCCTGATTTAAACGCGGAATATTAGGCTCGAATACTGTTCTTTATCTCAATAAATACTATGAAAAGCCAGATGACTATGGCGTAAAACTGCCTGAACTTAATTGTTTGCATTGTTGCATAAGTCATTGGATTGTGTAGATTTTTACAAAACTTTTATGACATCAAACTTTAGAAATTTTCATTAGAGTTGTTATGTATCCACATTTTCTACACTAATTAAAGAAAATAATTTTTTTTGTCTTTCTTTATTTACCTTTTGCTATGCCCCTTGTATTCAGACTACAGTGAAACTCCATCTTTTGAAAATGGACACTCACTCTCTAATAAAAAGCTTTAGGAGTTAAATTATGTAATCATAATATATATTATATAGAATTAGAGATTGCAGTAATAATACAGATTCTTATTTGTCATGGAGCATCATTCTCTGTATAATGTTCGCCATAATTTATTAGTTTCCATAAATGGCTTTTGAGACTTTTGAAGTAACAAATTTTGTAAAAATATGTTGATGTATATTTTTTTTTTTATTAGAAATTTAAAGGAAAATAAATTCCATTAGTTGTTAATATTGATATATGGAATATTATATAATCCAAATCACAGAAATTTGAGTCCATACATCAATAAGACCTTTTACATATTTATAGCCTCTTGATCTAATTCTAACAACAATTTTTCCTTTACATTCTAATTCCTTTTTAAGCCATATATTTTCATGCAAGAGTTTGTTTGATACGTTTATTTCACTCTATGCTTTACACTGGTAAAACGCACAAAGAATTTCCTTGTAAAATCGAAGTAACTTAAAAAAATATTTTAAAGTCAGTTCGGGTATATTAAGTTCGTATTGCGCTAAATATGCATTTAAAAAACATCAAACTACTTTAATTTTTTTTTTACGAAACCTCCATGCAGCTTTTGATGCCCAAACTTTCGTTTCAAAGTTAATAATTCCTTTTCCTTCCTTATTAACTTTGCGTAAAATCATATCTCGTTTTTTACGTTCAAGTACGTTATGGTTATAACGAACAGTATTGAATATCAAAGTCCATAAAACAATACAAAATAGGATCAGAGCAAACACGGACCTTCGAAACATCAGAGGTGGGATCAGGTGCCATGGAAGAGTGAGCGTCCCCTGCTGACCGGTCACACCCGCCCTGTGCTCCTTGTCATGATCGGAAAATAATGGAAAAATCTGTCGTCAATTCAGTGTATAAATAATAAACTAACAATGTAGACTGTTGATATTCTTGTTTCATCAACTTGTAAATAATTTACCTCGTTTTAGATATTGTTCATACGCAGAGCATGCTCTTGCGTATCGAATCAACTGAGATATATACACTCCGTATGCATGTGATGAAGGTATATTGCTGCATAAGTAAGGGAAGTTGACGATAGAAAAGTTAAAGTCATCACATTTATCATATAGCTTGGTTGTTAGATTACCATTAACGTCTTTTTCAGGTAAAATATCCAAGTATGAAACAGATGTGTCAGATTCTGTGGTATCTTTTATCTCAAGCTCACCAGGATATATCGTATCGACGTAGGAGTGGAAATGACCAATGTAATTTGACAATACGTCGTCGTTATAGCTAAATGTCGAGTTGAAGGCCACTGCAAGTGTTTTCTTCTTTTCACGCATTAGATTTTGCACAAATTCTGCTTCAGATGAATATAAAATAAAATTAATGGATTCATAATCTGACAGTTTCAAAAAATAAGTTTTGCATTTTCTTCAAACTTGTCTTGTATTTTTTCAAACTCAGTTTACTAGGCCTTTTGTACATTATGTGTAAGCAAAATTGTTTGACTGTTGATTTTAGTTTTGCAAATGTATAAATCCTGTTTAAACCTTTCTTTCAGTTGTCCTAAAGAATGCATTCAATTTTTGATATGTTTAGTTTTGTACCAAAAACTTTTATATTATTTTTAATGCATTTCCTAGCCAAGCTTTATCTTGTAAAGGAAATGTGCTGTCATCAGCATGTTAAATGTATTTGATTTCATTTTGAGTGAATCGATGCTAAAACCTTTTACTTCTTCCGAATTATTAGTTTTAAAAGAAAGCACTTCAATCACAAAGAGGAACAAGAAAACATTGATGTAAACATCCGGGGAAAAATGAAGTAAACAATGGAAATTAGTTTTGATCATCAAACTGCTTCGATTTGTTGATAAGGACAGGCGTCTGAAAGATGGAGAAGATTTACTAAAAGCTTCTAGTCGGATAAAAATCGAACAAAAAATTTTAATCTCTATAAATTCATTAAGTAACCTGTGGCTGCATAAAATATAAACTAAAATCAGACACATGGGTCACCTTTTAGTGAAAATATATTTAAATTAATGATTGAAACATATGGAGATAACGAATCAATTTATATAAACCACAAACTACAAATTAAATACTCTAAAAAATGAACCTGTCGTTTTTTCGATAGTAAAATCACAAACGAGGACAAACGAGACGTTTCTAAATAATATATTATTTTTCCAAGATTTTGTCATTAAAGAATTAATACTTCAACATGTTTACTCACAAAAAATTGAGGTACCTTATCAGGCATTTGTGCGACATACCACAGGTTGGCATTTCTTATACATGTATAATCCTTCAGGGAATAAAATTTAGTTTGTTAAAATCACATTTTTAGTGTTTCAAATTTTTAAAATTAATTAGAAAACCAGTTTAGAAATCAGAAAGTAATGAAAATGTTGTATATTTTTCATATAGGCTTATTATAAAGATATACAAAACAGATATTTGGGGAACGTATCGCCTGACCATAAATATGAAAAACACATATATCTCTAAAGATGTACTTCATAGACGTAAATATATTTGTGTATGTTGTAATTTATCCCTTTACAACTTACTGAACTGTAATGCAACATGCACTTAATGTCATAGAAATATGACGTTTCCATTTCCCCGCAAGCACGTTAAAGCGCGGTACAAGTTTCTGTAAAGTTTAGCATAAATACTATTATGGCGTTATTTCTTAATTAGAAACTTCTCCCATCTCAATCCCCAATCACCAAAACTTAAACTTCCTCGGGGTGCAATAAGAGCAACAAAACAGGACAGCCCTGTCTAATTCCTTTTTTCATTTCACATTGTCTTGAAAGCCATAAGTTGTTTTTCGTGTAAAAAAAATATGGGTTTTTTAATATTATGTGAATGGTCGATGGATTTTTCCAAAATCTTCTGATCATGACAAGGATCACACGGCGGATGTGATCGGTCGGCAGGGGATGCTCACTTCTCCATGGCACCTGATCCCATTTCTGATGTTTTGGAGGTGTCTGCTCAAAACTTGCATTGTTTGACGAACCTTTGCTTGAAAACTGTTCATTAACTAAATATATATTTCACATATCACAGAGATGATTGAGTTTCTGATTGACGCTATCTAATATGTGGTTTTTGGAGACCAGTATTCCAACAATCTATTGGAATTCCTATGGGTACCAATTGCGCTCCGTAATTAGCAGACCTATTTTTATATTCATATGAAGCAGAATTTGTGCAAAATCATATGTGTGAAAAGAAGAAAACACTTTCTGTGGTCTTCAACTCGACATTTAGATATGTCGACGACTTATTGTCAAATAACATTGGTCATTTCCACTCCTACGTCGATACGATATATCTTGGTGAGCTTGAGATAAAAGATGCAATAGAGTCTGACACATCTGTTTCATACTTGGATATTTTACCTGAAAAAGACGTTAATGGTAATCTAACAACCAAGCTATATGATAAACGTGATGACTTTAACTTTTCTATCGTCAACTTCCCTTACTTAATATGCAGCAATATACCTTCATCACAAGCAAACGTAGTGTATATATCTCAGTTGATTCGATAACAAGAGCATGCTCTGCGTATGAACAATATCTAAAACGAGGTAAATTATTTACAAGCAAGTTGATGAAACAAGAATATTAACAGTCTCGTAAAAATGAGAAATTTTTAAAAATAGGGCGCATATAAAAATAACTTAAATATCCTAAAAAATTAAGAAAAAAAGAGAAAATTTGGATTAGCCAAAATTCATTTTTTGCTCAACTATGTGTGTCAATTTGGTAATACCATCTTATAGACCCTATATAACGGCGGGTTTGACCGGTCAGCAGGGGATGCTCACTCCTCCATGGCATCTGATCCCACCTCTGATGTTTCGGAGGACTGTGTTTGCTCTGCTCCTATTTTGTCTTGTTTTTTTTGGACTTTGAGATTGAATACTGTTTGTTTTCTTCATATCCCTCTATGGTAATATCTTTTTACACAAAAAGAAAAAAAATAATCTTTTTAAATAGAAGACCCTATCGCACTGAATGCAGTCATTTTTAATCTTAATGTCCAGGGAAAAGGTCATGACCTTGACAGGACCTTGACTCTTAATATAAAACGGTCAAAACTTATCTGATACCGTCACTTAGTAATATTGTCTTCTTGATTCCGTGAAAATTTCATTAATCTTTAAATACAAGAAATACAGTTTTGTGTGGGAAGAATCCCACTGTAAGCTGTTGATTATTTTTAAAATCTCGTGATTTTAAAATTTCTAAAAGATACTTTTAATTAGGTATCCACATCTGATTCACATCACTTCTCAGATATATTGTAACACGGTACTCTTGAAGTTTTTCCTTCACTACTATCAATATCTTAGTGAAAAGTAAAGAAAGAGGCTTGGTTGAACATTTACTGAAACCCGCTATGTACAAGTATCTTTGTAAGGATTTTTATGAAGCTTCGGAGTCCAATATTAATATGGAAATTCAAATTCAAAATTTAGTCAGCATATTATGAAACTGCATTCAAAAACAATATAGAATCATTTCCTTTATTCTTATCATTTTCACAATATTCCAAAATATCTAACCAACCTTTCATGTATCCCATTTGATTTTTGTTTATCAAGTAATCTACAACAAATTTTAATCTTTTCGCAAACACAAAAACTATAATTTTGTAGTCGGTGTTAGTAAAACTAAGTGGTCGATTATTTTCAATTTTATGTAAAGCAGTATTCGGTAAAGTATTTTTGTGTTTGAGATCTTTCCCCTTTTTCGAAAGATTCTACTAAAGCATCGTAAAAATACCTTTAAACGTATAGTTCCTATTATATTGTAACATTCTACTTGTAAACCGTTGATTCTGGGAAATTTATTCTAATTCATTTGATACTGCTTCTGTGCATTCTTTAAGAAACAAAAATAGGTTGCAATTTATTTTTTCCTTCACAGTAATTTTATTTAAACGAAGTCAATATTATTCAAATAGCTATCAATGTCATCGTTTGGAATATCTTCATTTCAGTATAGAAAGCTAATTTTAATACGTCATCAGTTTTATCTGGTTCTGATAAATGTTCTCACTAGCCCCTCTATTTACCAATCGGAGTTCCTCGGATGACTCGTACCTCGCACATAACCTCGGACGTCAACGGTGATCTTCCATCTTGCTGATTCAGTCATGTGATCTTATTTGAATTTCATTCAAATATTATACTTTTGAAATCCGAGTTACTTTGATGCACGCCCAACACTGTGTTCTTGCTTTCAAAGAATACTTACATTTGGTTGTAATTAGCACGAGGAATTACACAAATCAAGAAACCTTTTCTAAGAACTTTAGGCAGAGCGAAATATGAAATGAGAGCCAAGATTAAAAGGTCAAATTGTTGGTGAACAAGCTAATTCAGAGAATTTGGGTCCCCCGCTTAAGGAGAAAGTAAACCATGCGCAGTTCGGGGGAAGAGAGGGGGGGGTCGGATCCCCCTGATTGAATTTGTAGAATTATTAAATGTTTACATGTATACTGAAGCAAATAAAATATGCCATAATGGATATAAAGTTTTGATTGCTATATTCATCACACTGTGGTGATTCTTTAAGTTTGTACAAGCCAGACCTCTTAAATTCTTTAATTCACATGCTGAATACTACCATTTAGTAAAAAAAAAAAGTATTTCGTGGAAAAAATAATGGATCATCCGGGATTCGAACCCGGGACCTCTCATTTCTAAAGCGAGAGACAATACCACTACACCACGAAATCGCTTTGTACATATGAAAATTATATGCAAAGATGAAGTCACATACATGTATATATTCACGTTCAATATTGTCAAAATTTTACACAATGCATGGTGTCTAATTTCATCTTTATTAAACAGGTCTAATTTCATCTTTATTAAACAGTACTAATAGATGTAATAAGAATATAAGTCCGCCGAGAACCTGTTTTATACGTAATAACTCTCCTCATGCCCCTGAGCTAAAAATAGTGATATGTAATAATACAATAAATACTCATAAAAGAAACGGGGAGGGGCACTTTGAGAGAGGTCCTAGGGATTTTTGGTATAAAATTACATTGCAAAGGCTGAAAATCTTCTTGAAATATCGCCAGGAAAAGGAATCGTTACACACAGACAGAATGTATAAATTTACGACCTTGAACTTTGACCTTTGACCTCAAAATCAATAGGATTCTTCTTTAGTCCATAGGGAGTTGCTATTCAAAATTTCATTTTGAAAGCTTAAAGGGTTCTCGAGATATCGTGTGGAAACGAAAGCGTTACAGACAGACAGAAAGACGGACGAACAGAACCAAATTAATATCCCCCACTTTTCAAGCGGGGGACAATATTACAAATAGGAATCAGAGAAAGTTCTGTCTTCCAGAAACAACAGAGGTTGGATCAGTTACCGGGAAAGGGGTTCGGGGAGGAGGAGTATGCACTCACTGTCGAGGAAAATACGTAGATAATTAATTGTATTTATATATATATACAGAAACTCAAAAGAAACGCAACATGCAGTAATCTACAAATGTTTGATTTTTTATCTAATGATTTTCAAAAATGAATACAGTAAGGCTCCACTCACTATTCAGAACATCAGAGATTTCATAAAAATATAAAAAGATTATCTTTTTACTTTACTAAGTAACATATGACTGTTAAAACACCCCCTCCAAGCCATTCAAGTTCAACGTGCAGGACTGTCCTAAACAACAATTGCAGCTTAATTTCTACGATACAGTAGGTTCATCAACATCGAGATCTGAGCGATTGAATAACTCTTTGCCATTTCTAAATGCCCGTTTTTCAGATGATTAGGTCGAATTTTCTCTAACTTAGTGCAGTGTGGCCATCCTTGGACTTCCGGTACAAGGTATGTCCTTAATGCATATGATTCGTAAGACCCCTATGAGACTTATTGTAGTGAATTTTTGCATCAGAAACTCTTCATCACCTTTACATTGAAATTTTCCAGCTAGAGCAATGGCTATGGATACTTTAGCCATTTAAAAAAAAAACCTAAGCATCGTTAGGGGAAACGAAAGTAGTGGTTTTTTTATTAAATATTGCTGCATTACTTATGATGAACAGTAAGAACCCTTAAAACTCCATAATACTGCCTTATGTTTTGATAAAAATGCAATTTTTGATTTCTGTTTAGCAGACTCAAACTTGACTTCCGGTTATGGTATGAAAATCGTTCAACCGTTAAATTACCGATGTTTACCAATTTGAAGATATCCATAATTTTAAGATACAAAATTCTTTACTTTACATAATTATTTTCCCTAAAGTAGGGTGTTGCGTTTCTTTTACGTGTCAGTATATTTCTGGACTTAATTCTATTTTGCATAATGATGGCAAAACATGAATTCGATGCAACATAGAAGGGGGAATGTTCTTTTTAAGCATTATTCAGGGTGGAACAAGCAAAACAGAATTATTGGGATGGTTCTTTTTTAGCATTATTCATAGTAGGAAAAGCATCTGTAGTGTCGCCCTCTCAGAAACATTTACAAGAGGTTTCAAAACGTTTGTGATCATGAAATGAAACGTTTCATGACAATTGACGACATTTCCCCTGCTGTCCGCCCCCGCTTCCTAGGAACACGACCAGAAGTTGGTATACTGATCCCAACTTATTTTCTGAAGACAACTAATGATTCGGAAAATCACTTGATTTTGCAATTTTGTTTGTTAATTTACACTTTTGCCGTTTTGCATTTCAATACATTCTGTACAAAATTAATTTGTCGTTTGCGTTTACGTCTTATGTATTCTTCCGCCAGCCATACGTACCTTTACCAGATGCTTTAGTTCCGATCAAGATCAACAGATTTGGCTAATCACGGCATATTTATCAGAGACAAAAAAAAACTAAATTAACAAATTAAAAAAAAACTTTATTGTGAAAACTTTCACTTATATCCCTCGCTACTGACATCCCGCCATACCAGGCCAGGTACAGGTCCGATGTGTGACGGAGAAATGAAGACCAGCATTACAGGGTCTAGCTAGAGGAGATCCGAACAAACACTGAATATACTGTGTACAGTCTGAAGGATGAGGCAGCAATCGTCCGTCGTTATTAATACACGGATTTCCTGAAAAAAGAATCAAATTATATAACTTAAAAAGATGTATATCAAAGGCAAGGAATCAAGTGAATCAGTTCTTTAAATGAGTAACTTACCCAGACCTTGATAATTTCTGTATAGCAAGGGAAATAGTTTTGACTTCATACTGATACATATATGCTCCATTAATGTATTGTAACTATAAACATGAAAATTTTCCTAATACAGATTATGGTTGATCACTCACCTGGTGCAGACGTCGGTGCTGCGGTCGAAGGGGTACCTGTTGTCACCCGTGTTGTCGTTGCTAGTTTTGTTGTGGGGACTTGTGTTGTCGTTGCTGGTTTTGTTGTCGGGACTTTTGTTATCGGGGCTTCTGTTGATGGATTAATTCCACAGTTTACACGGTCTGAGCTATCACAAACTTTATAGACGCTGCTGAACATTTGTCCTGAGGGACACTGTTTGGTTCCATATGATTGTAACTTAGATCCGCCCCAGCAGAGATAGTAACGAGAACAATCAGACGGGTCCCTCACTGCCCCATCATAAGGACACGTATCTGTAAAATGGAGGGGATGTATAGTTAGTAGAAAAGACTTTTTAATTTATTAGCATATTCATATACACACATAAAAAAAGAAATCTTCCTGCAACATTGCCAAGTAATTTTTATTGAAGGTAAGAGGGATTATTAAAGTTCTTGTGAGTGTATGAGAGTGTAATGTAAAGATTATGCTTTCTCTGTAGTATGCTGAAAAATTAAGAAGGAAATATCAATTGAAAATAAAAACCATTAATCGTTTACAAGTTAATTAATTGAAAAACCACCCTTTCTTATAGACAATCATTTTTGACATATTTTCATTTACCAGATGGTTTAGTGGTTGTTGGGGCGTTTGTTGACGGGGCTTTGGTTGTCGAGGCTTTAGTTGTCGGCGATTGAGTTGTCGGAGCTTTGGTTGTTGGAGATTGAGTTGTCGGAGCCTTGGTTGTCGGAGATTGAGTTGTCGGAGCCTTGGTTGTCGGCGATTGAGTTGTCGGAGCCTTGGTTGTCGGAGATTGAGTTGTCGGAGCCTTGGTTGTCGGAGACTGAGTTGTCGGAGCCTTGGTTGTCGGTGATTGAGTTGTCGGAGCCTTGGTTGTCGGAGATTGAGTTGTCGGAGCCTTGGTTGTCGGAGTTTGAGTTGACGGATTTGTCTTTGTTGGTGGTTGTGTTGTGAGCGGATTACAGTTGACATTCCGTGGCCAATCACAAAAATTATTTGCAGGATTAAAGTACAATCCTGGCTGGCAATATCTCAGAATAATTTTTTTATGCACACATTGATAATAGCTTGTGCAATCATTTTTATTGGGAAAGACATATCCATCCGCAACTTTCGCGCATATACTGTCATCTAAAATGAATTGAAGACAACAAGAATATTTATAACCCATGATATATAGGATAATGGTTCAAGTAGTGAGCAACAAAACTGTGGGATACAAAAAAATTACGGCAAAATTTACTTACATTATATGCCTAAAGCTTACCAACCTTACAGTATACTTTTAGCGAAAATAAGTCCCATTTCTATAAGACTTCGAGTAAGTTCTATTCTAGTACTCTATATATGCAAAATAGAATCTGCAAAAGATTATAATTTCATATATCTATTTCCCCACCCTTAGTGGTGGTTTGAGATGGAGCCTGGGTGGCATATCTTATGTAACAGTTTATGATTGTCATATATGTTTTTATCTTACCGTGATCAGTTTCTCTCTACACTACGTAGACTGTTAAAAATGTTCAAGAAAAATACTGATTCTTTTGCAGCTACTTGCCTCCTTTTATACGGTGTTAAGATTAGAAATGATAGAGAGATTTGTCGGATTTCAAGCCAAAAGTTAAGTTTACATGAAATACAGAGATTAGTGACTGGGGAAATAATATAATGATTAATTCCCCCTGACGTATTCAGCAAACGCTGTATCCTTGGCATGGAAAATAAATATTTTAGACCTGGCACGTCTCTCTTTGAACATTTTTGTCAAACCTCATATTTTTAGGGATTTGGAAGTTACACCCATCAACTGCAGTCAATTCAATATTGGACCCGAAAGAAAAGTGTAAGTTATACAACAAATAGTGTACATTGATAAAAAAAAATGTTCTTTTATTTTAAGATTGCAGTAATTTCAGAATTTTTTTTATAGAATTTATTTCTAGACACGTGTAAATCTTAAGAGCGCCAAAGCTAGGCTAGCATGCATGTGTAAGTAAATATATATTCAAGATAATTTTAGTATGTTTAGTAGTAACATATTCATCCATAAATTACTATACGTATAGTTATGAATGGCCTTCATATTTGATAAGAAAATTAATACATATATACTATAAGGGCATAAAGAGCGATATATTCAAAGAAGGCGCATCTAGACTGTACCAGTATATGACAATTAAGCTCATTAATGAAAACTCAATTCCTCTTTCTTTTATTTTCAGATTCATAGATACAGTTTTTAAATAACTCTATAATCAAGTCCGAGGCTGATACTTGATTATTTTTCACAGCCTGCACTGGCTGGCCAATCACAATTGTTGATGGATACCGAGAAATGCAGGCCTGGTTGGCAGCTCATTTCTACAGGTTCTCCATGTACGCATTGGATGAACTTGGTACAATCGCTTGGATGTTTCATTAGTCGACCATCATTTCCATCGCAGGTAACTATAATATAGAGAGAAAAAAATAAATCCTTTCGTGATAAAAGGCATAAAGATGACACACCAAAACGTCCAGACTACAAAACATGAAGGTAAACAGCAAAAGTTTTACCCGCTGGAGCCTCCGTGATGGGTCCCTGTGTTGTGGGTGCTTGGGTCGGTGCAGCTGTCGTATCAGGTGGCTGTGTCGTGGGGGCGTTAGTAGGAGCATTTGTTGAGGGTGCATTGGTTGATCCCTCCACATTACATTCGACTCTATCAGCATTGTCGCAGCCATTGTATACCGTACTGAAATACTGTCCATCCGGGCATTTTATTGGATCGCCAACGCCACCCCAGCAGTTGTAGTATTGAGAACAGTCGAACGGATGCGGGTGTAGACCATTTGAAGCCGTGGAGCAAAATCCAGAGCCTTTCAGAGCAACAAGAAATGGATTACAACTCAGCCATGAAATCTTTTTTAGCAAGTATTTATTTACTTGAAGCATTTCTTAAAAAATAGCAGCTAATTATAGATGCTTATGGGTCACAACGCTCACCCAAATTTACATACCTTGCTCTTTTTTTCTTCAACTGGTTTTTCACACATACTCAAAATTTAAATTCTGATAGAATGTTGAGTACCTACTATCCCTAGGGGTCATGGTTTGAATAAATTTTAGTCTATATATACAATACCAGAGGATGTTTTGATATGAATTTGATCAATATCGTGTCTTTAATCTTCTACAG
Source organism: Saccostrea glomerata (assembly GCA_003671525.1). Taxonomy (NCBI): domain Eukaryota; kingdom Metazoa; phylum Mollusca; class Bivalvia; order Ostreida; family Ostreidae; genus Saccostrea; species Saccostrea glomerata. The sequence continues at coordinate 3,081,816 of PRKT01000012.1, forward strand.
AAAAAAAAATTAGAAGAATTTGTTTTCTTCTTAATAAATACCGGGTACCCTAAATTAAACTTTTATTACAATCGTGTCCTTTTGGACATTAAATTACACTCCTTTTGAAGCTTTGGCATATTGAATTTTTCAGGCTTATCTCTTTATTAAAACGTTCATTGAAAAAATTCGTGTTCCTTTTAACGAAAAACTGAATTATAAACGAACAGAAGTTTTGGAGAAGGCGAATTTGAAAAACAATTACAAGAGCAACAGACAATGGACAAATTTTAATCATTAAATTTCACTTGAGCCTTTAGCTCATGTTAGCAAAAGAAAAAAAATTACTTTACCAAAATACATGTATCGTAAATTCATGGTGAAAGCAAAGTCGTGGCAGCCATCAACAGAAGTCAGACAGGAGGTCACAGGAGATAATAACAGAAGTCCATTCTTATTCATTACTTTCACCAAAGCCGCACACTTCCATCTTGATCTAAATATCCCTCTTCATGCAAATTATATGGCCAATCAAAATACGAATTCGAAGGAATCAGCTACAAGTATCATTGAATAACCTTTGTATGGGCGAATTGACACTACCCTTGGTACCCATTCTTCTGTGAAAATACGGATCCACCAGGAGTTTTCATGCAAAAATTGTCGACTACGTGCAGAAATATCAATGTATGAAAACACGAAGATGGCAATCAAACGTATGCTAAAGATCGTGCAAATGCAATAAACCAAAAAGCGTAAGAAAATACTAAAGAACCGTATTTCCCTGTTCTATTGACACAGGGTATAATTGGATATCTAAAAGAGAAGACAGATTCTATATGATCTAGAGGAAGATTAAAGCTGAACATGATTTGTAAAAAAAAAAAAAGTAAAAAAAAAAAAATGTCCGCCATATTTGTTCGATATCTCGCTTTATCTGTGGGTCCCTTTAAATAGAGAGGGTCACTAAGTCACTCTTCGGTGTATTGATCTGTCACTGGTGTACACGGACGTATGCTATAGAACACTCAGTAGCGACAAAAAATAACTTTGTTCTTCTTCCAATGCAGGATAGTAAGATAACAAAGTCACTTTTAACAGTTGCACAGGTCAGTGCAGTATACAAACGAACACAAATATGCATAACCGCAATAAAATGTTAACAGAGGTACTTAGTATTTCAAGAAAACCTGCACGAACACATGTCGCCATTCCACAGCGATACTCGAGACAATAATGCAGTCAGGTGTGAAGAGTATACCATGATGTGATATCGTAGATAGTATCATATTGAAAATGGCGTACATGTATGCCTATCTACGAGTCGTGTTCAGCTTTAAAGAGTACATGTTTTAGGAATGCAAGAAAACAAACAAGCTGAGGACAGAGGTTATAAATATGACAGAATATAAGATACGATACCTATTCCCCCGCCCTCGGTGGTGGTTTGAGATGGAGCCTGGGTAGTAGCAGGATTGTTTGTCGGACCTGCCGTAGAAGGGGCGTTAGTGACAGGCTGGCTTGTGGACGGATTAACTGGCCCCCCTCCACCACCAGATCCCAGGACCTCCTTCATCAAAGAAATCAGGGGATATCTTCCCTCCCCACACACTGTTCCTTTGAAATCATCCAAGGGAAGAGCCCATGTCATAGCTCCTCCATAACCGTCCTTGATGATCAGATCATTTATCTACAATTTATATAAATGATACCTTTGGTAAGACTTAGTACGAAGAAAATATCTTTTTTAGTTTTAAATATGAAGGAAAACACTGCTGAAACAAGCGCACTGCAAAGTGGAGCACCTCCTAGCAAAAGAGACCATCTATAAATCAAGGCATATACTCGTATATTTGACCAATATTATTTATGTTTTGTAATCTTCTATAGCAAATTTCTGCTTGCATAATATAATCTCTCACTAGATGACGTATTACTCTACGCTTCGAAGTGGAGCGGAGTGGGAAGGATAACTCTGATTAGAGAGATTGACAACAATTGAACAATGATTGGTATTTAGAATAAATTTACTATTATATGATTGCCTTACTTCTGTGAAGTCAAAAGGGGTGGTAACGTTTGTGTTTATTTTTGTATTTTTTTTTTACGTTTCCATATCTAAGGAATTTCGGATTAAAAAGGTAAGCACGATTTTAAGTTAAGATATTATTTTAAACTTATAAAGGAAATTTAAAAATCATAAATTCACTCAATATTTTGTCAAGATTCACTGTTAAAACTGAAGTTTTTCCTAAATCTCACCTTTGTTCGGAGACTAGTCTTGTCATCATAGCCGACCCATAGTTTCGTACTTGGATTTACAAAATACGGAACTTTGGCTACTGAATCTCTGTACGTTACTCCCTGGCCACTCTTTTGCATCTCACAAATCTTAAATAAAAATTTAGAATTAAACTATTTATATCTTTAACTGAATATTTCCCCCATTTATTTGCAACGTCCTAATATGCTATTTTTTGTTTTGAAAAGCAAATTAAATTGATAAAAGGTAGTTCTTATATGCCACAAAGCATAACATATAATTATGCATGTATGTACATGTGTATAAAAGTCAATCTATAGATAGATAGAAAGATTTGAATAGCCTCTTCGATGTCATGTTTACCTCATAGTAGGACAGAAATCCTTTCTCTTTTGTGTAAGGTCCTGGGTTCCCAGCCCCTGATGCTGGAGCACCCACTGCGTGGTTAGACGCATCTGACAGTGTGAAACTCCGTCCATATGTACCCAGACCTACGATCAGTTTCTCTCGGGGAGCTCCTTTCTGATGCCAGTAATTTGCTGCAAAGGCCTAAATCAAAGACGATAAAACAGCTGAGGGATTTCGAACTCAAAATCCTTGAACATCTCGGTTTAACATTATTCTACAGGTAAGTACTTACAACATTTAGAGTTTTATCTGGATCATTATCTGAAGCGTAGAGCCCGGTGTGCAGGCCTGTGTTAGACTCCCAAGATCCATGCAAGTCGTACGTCATTAAACATATAAAGTCCATATATCTGATGATAAAAAAATCGAAAAAAATGTGTTTTCATCTACAACTTTATTGTTCCGTTATTTTTTTTTATTAACTAATGAGAAAAATATATCTGTTGTGTCGTTAAAACGATCAGATCTTACTGTGCCATCACTGGAACATCATAAGCAGAGTCAACTACACTCTTCCCCGCACCAACAGCGGCTGTAAATAATAACCGCTCCCTTCCCGTACGAGCGGCTTCATCGTCAAACGCCTCGCGTGTTTCCTGATAATATCAAATAACTACAAATTTTAGGGTCTCCTAGTTCTTCACCATCAACTATATTTACTTATTTAATGCTATCACATGAAATTCAATTAACTGCAATGCCAGAAAAAAGCTGTCAATGGTTTTTTTATTCTTAAAGATTGAGCCTTTTTGAACTTAAACCTTTTTAACTAAAAGGAAAATGTTTTAATTACTTTTGTACTGTTAATGGACTATGGTGATATCCAGCTGAAAACCTTTACAATACAACAATTTTTCTTAAGTATATTAAAACATGTAATGAAAAACATGCAATGTACTTATTTTTGTTAATAAACTGAATATAAATCACCTTGCAAAGATGAGCAAAGTTAACTTTGTCGTAAGGTTTTCCGTCCCTATTAGCAGGGTATTCCCAATCCATATCGAGGCCATCAAAGTTATACTGTCTTAACCAGCCAATCGCAGACTCGATGAACTCTTTCCGGTTTGCGGCAGTTGACGCCATGTTTGAATAAGCTAGACTTCCAGCTGTCCAGCCCCCCATGGCCAGTAGTGTTTTCAGCTTAGGATTCTGTTCTTTGTGAGCATTTACTTGGCCATATCTACATGTATTAAAATTGAAAATATTTGAAACATTCCAATTGGAATTTCTCGGACCTTTTCGACAAGCAGAAAAACAACCTGGAATGTTTTACAAGGGTATCTATGACAACCCACCTTTTCATACACAGTGAAATAGTAAAGGGGTGACCTTTTATCTAAAAAGTCTAGCAAAAAATATATATTATTAAAGACATTTAGTCCACTGAAACTTATATGACGTTGATTTTTTCGGAGGCCCATTATATCATTAATCACAAAATAATTTCATCTTCTCCAGAACCCCTGAGCTTATTTTGACCAAAATTAGCAAAAAGTATCCTCGTGTAAAGGGGATTCAAATTTGTTCGAATGAAGGAGCAAGCCCTCTTATGTTTTTTGGTGTGGTTAGTTCGGTTGTAGAAACCCATATAATCCTATGAAGATTTGTTTCTTTGTTGTTTAATGTCACTCTCGAGAATTTTTCACTCATATGGAGACGCCACCATTTGCCGATGGTACTGCAAATTTTGTCCTATACTCGGCAGTTAGGGCCATTGAGCAGTGAGGGATATTTTTCGTCCCAACACCAAATGCGACAAGGATACTTGATTTATACTGTCTCATCCGGCCTCCACGGCCAACAGTGGGATTCGATTCCGCGACGTAAGGATTGACGCTTTACTTCGGAACTCTAGAGAAAACGCTAACCACTGCACCACTGCAACGCGACCAAAGAAGAAGCAAAGACATTCGGAGCAGGTGAACTTAAACTCTTTACTTTTTGCAAAAATTTTGCTGCTGATTTAAACAGGGTAAAATGTATTTTTTTTATATACCGGTAATATATTATACAACTGTAATCGAGTTGCAGTTTCACTAACCGACACTCGCATCGTTCGACGGTAAAAGTATCAGTCACATTATCCAGCAATGGGGTAAATGATGAGAAACCGATGCGTTTTTTGACGAAAATGGCGTGGTTGCCGGCCGGGCACCACATGTGATCGGACGATGACTGAGGCCATTTTGCGAATCGGTGGGGTCATCGGTAATGCCTAGGTCACATTTAAGACGCTGGTCGGGCGACCAAATTTTTCTGGTCCTGTCGGCTGAAAGAACATGATCGGCCGACACAGTATCGGGCGACACGGAACAGTCACATTATTTCCTAAGGACACCGATGACTTGGGTAAATAACACAAACGATCTTTTTTATTTTGAAAATCAGCAATATTTTTCATAGATCTATATTCAGATAGGTGACGCAAGTAATGTTTGCAAGGCAAAGTGGCAGAATACTATAAATTTGTGACTCAATGTTGAAAATGTGTGAACAATTTTGTATGGAATTGCATAGAAGCAGCAAAGAATACTTAAGATTTCTTTAAATCTTATGGAATAATTATTTAAGTTGTTTCCGTTCAAAAAATATATATCAATCCATGCATCAAAATTTTGTTTGTGTTATGTATCATAATGGGTAAGATATTCACAAGTCGGCCAATCGTCGCCCGATCATCGAGCTCTGAGCTACAGTTTGATTTTAAACGTCGGCCGAAATAATGAACACTGTTTTTGTCGAACGACGGACGACCGTCTTTATAAACTAACTCCCGACGGTCGGACGATGATCGAAGGCTGGTCGACGGATAACTTCAATTGAAGAATCGGCCACCGACGCAGAAAAAATTATAACTTGTACCGATGGACATAAAAATGGTCGGCCGACAAAAAAAGAGGTCAAAATCGGGCAAGACAACGGCCGATGAACTGCCCACTGTCACCCGAAGAAGCCCATTTTTGCTCCAAAACCCGTCGGCCGTTGGTCGTTTTTGGAAATGTGACTGGGGTTTAAGAAATCATTTGTAGTTAAAATTCAGCGATGTCTCCAACGATGCATCACATCGCTCCTCATCGGCAACCCATCATTAACACATTTTTCAAGGATCGGCCGATGTATGGCCGAGCATCGTCCAATATCCATTGAATCCTGAGGTCATCGGGGGGTTGAGAGGTGTTCCACAGATAAGGGCCGATCATCGGTCGATGTTCGACCAAACATTGTCCCCTAGTCGACCGATGTACGATTGATGTTCACCAATGTACGAGCGATGTAATATACGTACATCGGCCTATTATCCTGGAACATCGTTTTATGATTAGCAATGCATCGCTTGGCCTTTGTAAGTCCGGCCGGCAACTACGCCATTTTTATCATAAAAGGTATTGGTTGCCCATCGTATACCCAGCGCTGGATAATGTGACTGATACTTTAAGGACTACTAGGCCGATGTGGACCGATGTTCGGGCATCGTTAACACCATGGATTACCACCGATTATCACCGGTCTACGGCTACCGGCCGGGAAATGTGACCTAGGCATAACCTGTTCACCGGTTATTCATTGACAACACTACTTTTAAAGTAAATATAAACTGATGAATGTGAGTTATGTACGTCTTAAGAATTTGTTTCAAGAGATATCTTTGAACTGTGTAGCCAAAAATTATTATTAGTCAAAGAGACATTGCGAGGAAAACCACTTACAAATTGCTCCATTCATCATTGTCATTCCATTCAAAGTTGGTGATCTTGTTACCATCTAGCTTTCCAAACGCGTAGATGATGTGGGTACAGAGGTGTGGGTCAATATCCGGTGGGAAGAATTTGCCGATTCCGGATCTGTACTGGGACCAGTTGGTGTAGTAACACACCAGTTTGTACTCCGCCAGTCCTGTGGAGAGATCCAAGAGGATGAAAGGATTTGTAAGTAAGATTACAGTAAATCCAGTTGGATATTTGTGTTTGCTTAAAACTTTTTTTTCTAGAATGCTGCACAACTCTAATAAATATTTCATAACATTGAGAAGTTTAAAGCCATTTCTTAGCTTTAATTTTCTGTTTGTGTAGCTAGATTTAGAGTTGTCATACATTTTTCTACAGAACTCAATGCTTTTTGAATATGTACAAAAAGAAATGATTATCTCAAATTTGCAACGTCGTACATGTACATATAATATAGACAATATTTATGTAAGCACAATGCCAAAGTCCCATAATTACATGCATAACTGTTAAGTTTAGTTTTCAAACTTTTTTTGTTGAAATTGGAAAGTTAACAAATAATTATATAAACCTTAGTCAAAGACAAAGTCAGAGGTACCCAATCCCCTAAATCAGTAATGAGCTATATAATTTAAGAATGTGTTCCACGTTTTCAGCAAAACAATTGAAATTTGACAGATGATTCACCCCGTTTCAAGTGGAAATGAATAAGTATCAAGATACATGTACATTGAATTTTCTCCATAAACCGCCCGAAAGGTTTTGATCTTTCGATGGGTACTGTTCATAGCAAGATTTTATTGTCTGAAAAAAAAGAGGTAAAAAAATTCAAGAGGGGAGAAGCTGAAAAGCTTCGTATTGTGCGATCCTTACGGGAGAATCGCTTTATCCTTATTTCCTCTATTCTAATTAAGAATTTTTCAATAAAAATTTTTATAAGCCAATTTTCCCCGGGTAGATTTTTTCCGTTAAAAGAAAGACATTGAAATTGCAGACAACCCGAATTAGCCCTTCGTGTGGCTAGAATGTGTTTATCTTATAGGATCTTTAATTGTCCTAGTGGTCTCTGTAGCCCGGGGGGAAGCGCTGATCGAGCTACAAGAAGGACGTAATTACAGTGTTTTGATTTTCATCTTTAATTTGAGAAATTTAACAACAGGTGCGACATTGACGTAGATCAATTGTAGATCAGATTCAAATCTACGTCCACTGTCATAATACAAGAGATTTTCCAATTTTTGTCTACCTAAATAAACGTCTCAGATTCACACATGAGTAATACTAGAATTCTAAGTTTAACAGGTATTTATTTTAAATATAAAGCTATATCGCTGAGTCTAACTTGTTTATTTCTGTCAAAATGGGATAATGTCGAGAGAAGCTCGTCTGAAACATGTAACATGTACAGGTTTAACAATAGAAAATTACATGAAAACAGTAGCTGCTGTTGTGTATTACTGGTCCTGTTCGGGAATTACGGAATACGCACGAATTGAAAGGGTCGTGCACATGTTCATTAAACGTAAAAGGTAATACAATGAATACATAAAAGTTGAAAGGAAAGGTACAAGCATACATCAATTTTAACATGCAATTTGAATATTTAGCCCAACTTTCGGTGTTCCACAATTAAATTTTTACCCCCCCCCCCACCCTTAAAGTTTTAAAATCTTTTTCCCGACTGAACTAATATGTGAACTCCTCTTTAACTTATTTTTCTTTGTCAAAACCAAAGTTTAATCTTTAAATGAAAAGCTGCACCCTCTATCCTACCCTATCCCCACACCCCAAAAAGTGGAAATCAGTCAACTTGACCAAATCTAAATTCTGTTTAGTTTAGGTCTCTTTACATAGAAAATGCATGTATATTAACTCGAAAAATCCTTGCTGAGGGAGGGGGCGCCCAATCCCTTTCTAACAACGCATGTCATACTTATAGTCAAGTGTTTATTATGTTAAGTCAAACAAAAATTAAATAAGAATGGAAAAAATTGTTAAACATTCGATATTCATAATACTTTTAGTAAATAATAATTACAATCAGACCTCCTGTAATTGACTTACCTAAGGTGACCACCGTAAAGAGCAGGAGTAGAGATAGAACTCTTCTAAAACCAGTCATCTTTAATTCTTGTTGACAGTCCCCGAGTGTCCGTGTGTATCGCCTTCTTATTATATATATGTACACGCACCCGGTGTCGGTGAACTGGTTTTCGTTAATTTCCGCCATCCTCCGGCGATACTGATTGTTATCACCTCTGAAATACGACAATCTGTTGTTACATCTCACATCCCCCTAACAATTCACAGATTATAGAAAACTAATTAGAATGAACCATGATATAATTCTTTATATATCTCTGAAGTTATTTTAAAGTATCTTTTACCATTTTTCATAAAAAGCAATGCTTACTTTGCTATGGGTTAGTGATAGCTCGATCTTATTCAGAAATAACCAATATGAGTCTCTATCATGCATATTTATATGGAACATAATTCTTCTGTGTACATATTTTGTTTTCTTTATATATTTTTTTAATGAATTATATTTAGATTAATATGTCTGAATATCATTAAAATACTCTTTAAAAATGTTCAATTTCTGATTTGAAAAATTGCTTATATATCATTTACATGTACGACGTATAACGTCAATTTTTCACTACAACTGTTAACATTGTAATTACAAGTATTGGATACGTAACAGGAAAAGCTTTTTATGAGCTGCAATAACTTGTAACCGAGCCTTTTGTATTAATTATACAATAACATATGTTCGAAACAAATTTTAAAAAATGGCTTAAATTTTCGGACATTGAGTGGTCATTAATACCTCTAAAGAAAAAGATACACGCCTTCAGTAAATAACCAGCTTATCTCATTCTACATTGTTACATTTCCTCTTGTTTATAATACCTAATTTTTTATTGATCCGGTGATTTACTGAGTATATCATTATTGAACACTTTCTTTTGCACGCAAGTAAAGCCATTCATTTTCCATAGTGAGAATGAGTACTTTTTTTATCTATTAGATACACACCTCTTTGACGGGCACGTATCATCGATTTTGAGATGAGAGAAAAAAAGATAGATAACTTTCCTAAAATAATTCTTACAATATGCAATGAATTGAAATAAAATAAATGAGCAATTAAACAAAACAAAAGCACCTGTCTTCAAATTAACTTCTTTAAAAACTCTAAAATCCTGTAATGTGAGGAAGGGATGTGAGAGTGTTTGGTCCAACTTTTTAACAACAGAAATATTAATAAATATACATGAGAGGAGTTTACTATACTTCAAAGATCAAAATTCTAATGATAATTTTCAAACTTAATTAACAGCAAAGGATTACTTTTAGAAACTAGAGGTACTGTGAGCAATGAGCTCACTAAATGATACCCCCCGCCTCCCATATGGTTATAATGATGACAAAGTCCATGTTTTGCCGTGGCTGGGAAACACAAAATATGTGTCAGATCAAAAAGTAAAATAGGAGGTGCACAATGGCAATATGTAATAAAGATTCTGTGAAAGTTTTATTAAATTTCACTCAGTCGTTTAAGAGGAGTTGCGGATAAGAGATGGGTACCCTAAAGCGTAACAGACGGACGGACGGACGGACGAAATTAACGATTACTATATACCCTCCCGCTTTTCAAGCAGGGGTATAAAGAAGAGAAGCATACAATGATGAAGTAAACGTTTGACCCTCCGGGCGAGAGAAGAGAGAACAACAGACTATAAATAGCATATTAGACTAAAATTAGCATATCAGACCATATCTGGCATATAAACTAGATTAAAACCTTGATCGTCCATATGGCTCATCATAATCTTTATATCCAAACTAATTTATAATTTTGAATTTTCCACAAACCCTGAAGGATAGAAAAGTTAATTATTATTATCTTTCAATGTTTATTGCGAGTCAATACACTTTTACTCACATCGTAAAATAGTGTCACACATTTGATAATAGCGATGAAATTGCATGTTATTTTTAATGTCCTTCGACATACGATAGAATTTTAATCAAAAAGTAAATGAACTGAAAATAACTCGAGGAGTGGACAATTTAAAAAAATAAATCTCGAGGATACTTAGTTAAACTGACCAAATCAAAAACATGCAAGAACATGTGTCAGTGATGAGGTAAAACCACAGATTTACTGCCTCTTAGTTAAGCACTGGATGTGAGCACCAGTAGACCTTGTACATCCTTAAGCATCTCCGCCTTTTATTGTGAAATGCAGGCTGCGGCAAAATTACATATAATTTTTACAAAGTGAAAGCTAGTTCAATGAAACATACGGAGATAAGGAAAAGTATTCAAGATCAAAAATCCATAAAACAATACCACATAGGAGCAGAGCAAACACGGAAATCCAAAACATCAGAGGTGGGATCAGGTGCCATGGAAAGGCGATCGACGATTTGTATTGCTGACATAGTAAATCAAGAAGACATTCAGTATGATAAAATAAATGGTGCCTGTTTTGACGGGGTAACAGTTGAAATTGACACCCCTCGGAAAACTATTGTCAACCTCCGCTGACGCGTCGGTTGACAATGGTTTTCCTTGGGGTGTCAATTTCAACTGTTACCTTCCTAAACAGGCACCATTTATATAATGTTACCCTCCAAAACAGGCACCATTTATTTGCTTAGCATTATATTAGACCAAGAATATGTATTGAATTATTATATCAAGTAAACAACAGTGTTTCTCTTCACGCCAGCAGAATTAACGCAGGTATCCTATGTTGAAAATGAATTAAAAGTCTTGGTATTCATACCGGTAAAATTGACTACTGCTTTTATTCATATTCATAAAATGTTTAATGAATCTCTAAATCATGAAAACCATTATTGTCGCATTTAATCTTTTTAATAATATAGTTATGTTTCAATTCTAAGAAAAAATGCAAGATTCCAATTCTTTATCAAATTGGAACTTTTTTACATCATTAATCACGCAATACATAGTACCTTCATTTCCTCTTAATAATGCATTCAGAAACATTGGCGACAATATTTATAGTTCGATATATTGCCGAGTGAATTCAGTTGAAGACATCACATAGATTTTAACATCTGCTTCATATTTTGATGTTTCATTTACAAAAGATATAAACCAATCAACAACCAAATTTTATTAAAAAAAAACAGATAGTTTCAACTATTCCATCATCACTTTCTTTATTTCTGTCTAGTTGTATTATCCACCATCACATGCATATAGAGTTTTTGTCTCCTTACCTTGGTCGTATCTCGACCAATCATTGAGCCTTTTTAACGTATATTTTCATAACCAGTGCATAGGGCTCCTGGTGGGCTGGACTGGTGGATAGGGATGATTGTTTATGTCTGCTTGCTTTTCCAACCATAGTCATACAAAACATAGCTGCTCTTCAAAGATTAAAAATGGCAAATTATTGATATATGCAATACATGACAGTGAATCAAAAGCACAATATGATCAGCATATACAAAAGTAATTAAAGTTACATACATCAACATCAAAATGTACGAGACAAATAAAATCAAGTCTGTACCTGAGAGCAACAACGAATGAGTTACATCTTATGACTATAAATACAATTATGGCATGATTGGCATAAAATATTTATTGAATAACCATATGGGTCTCAAAAATGGTGCCAATATGAAAAAGGGTGCATATTTAATAAATCCAATCAAAATTTTTTTTTAAATCGATCCCTGTCCATTATTTTATTTTGTTTTATTAAAGTGTATATGTTTTTTCATAATGTTTCATAATAACATGATCTTTTAAATTTTGTTTTTGAATATTTTCAGACACTTACCTACAGGTGCCTCTACCTTTTCGTGATTTTCTGTGAACTTAACCTTGTTTTAGGACAGCCTCCTCCAAGTGAGAAAATTTTATATTTGAGAAATACCCCCAGTATAGTGAAACAAATATGTTTACAGATGAATTTTTTTTAAAAGTGCAAAAAATATCCTTGCTTAACCTAAATCATCAATTCATTTATATATAGAGAAGCAAACTTACAAATGATCGAATTAAGAAATCTTATCTTATTCAAATTAATTATATGATGGCTACAAACATTGATGTTTATCCCCTGTTCACAGATTTGTATTGGTTTTTTTTTTTTTTGGTTTTTTTTATTTTTGGTTTTTTTTTTTTTTTTTAGATTTCTGTCTGTTTTATTAATTTCATTTTGAATTCTTTATTAAATCCTTACAGTTTTTAGCTTTAATGCCCGAAGAGGGACGGTATGCAGATTAAATGAATTCCGTTGTGGTAACGGGACATGTATTCCTACAGAATGGACGTGTGACAAAGATCAGAACTGTCTAGATGGGTCGGACGAATCCCCCACCCTCTGTCGTAAGATTTATTGTTTATAAACTAGTACTCAATGATTTTCTTTTCATTTTACTGGATGTTGTCAAAGAATTTATATTATACTGATTCCCTGACTATTTTTGTGTTAATAAATCGTACATGATCTTTTTTCTAAATTACAGATGGAAATTCACTTGAAGGTAAACATTTTGAGCTATGTTGAAGACTTTTAAGTTTGTTTATTTATTTAATACAGCCACAAATTTTGTCTCTAAGATTTTAATGGCAGGTACAAATTGCCATAAAGTATTTATTTTAGTTAACTTTTTTATCGTGTTGATATGTTCTGTACTGTTTTAAATGTTATAAATCAAATTCCTTTCTGTACACTTTATATTTAAAATTTAATAAACGTCTAACAAGAGTTTGTATTCAAAGGGACGTAACTATTTAATACTTTCTGGAGTATAACCTGAGGTATGCAGACAAAAGATAACTCTTGAAATGGCACTTCATTTACTTAAACTAGAATCGAACTAAAATATTTTATCATCATTTCTGCATTATGTAGCGAAAATGAAAAGCGTATTACGGAACTTTATATGGGGGATTAACAGCAACTCTTTGTTTGAAATGGCTAAAAATTGCTGATAACTTTTAACCTATGCTGAATCCGAAAAAAATATGCTGGCCTTTATGAAAATGGCGTTAAAGTACGTAGTCAAAATTGCGAATCAAAATGGCGGACATCGAATTTTTCTAGTTTTCTCTCAACATCGTTCAAAAAGGAGAAATAATGTGAGAATATCTTTCTGAGTGAAATAAAACTATAAAAATGATAATAGAATGCTAACATTATTAGTTTAACTCAGAAAATTAAGTCGTTTCTACACTTAATTCGAATTTTCTCTGATTTATTTGTCTTTTGTTCTATATTCTGCTATGTTTAGGATTTTACATTGGCAAACATCCATACACAAGGTCCACTTTGTTTTTTGGGATTGGTATTTCCTGATTTCATAAATGGATTTTTTATCTTGATGTTCCTGTTGAAATTGTGCCGCATATTTTTTGGAACCATGCTTCTGATTTTATCCATCGTTGTATTGATTTTTGTTCTTCTAATAAACATTCATCTTCCAACATGCGCTTTGATATGTTTAAAGCTGATTTGGGTATCTTATTTCCCAAGAATGTAAGGACTTGGTTGTCAATGGATTGATATTTGTCCTCATTATCTATTTCTGCTTTGAATTGTTCTAAGACTTAACCTTTCTCGTCTTACTCTCTGGTTTTCTGGCTCTCCTTTTATTGTCGGAATTTGTAATTTCCGGGGTAAGGTCTTGGGTCCAAAACTCAGCCAGGTGTCGTAGATTTTCGCCTTTTCCGCGTTTTTCATTATATTCCAAAAGGTTATCCTTCGGAATTTTAATTGCTCATTCCAGAATTGAATGTGCCGCTGTTTCTCCGAAATTGCCTTAATTTCGTCAGGATCCTTTTTAGGGGTTGTATCCGTAGGTACGATGTTATCATTGGAATCTGTTCTCTTTCTCAATGACATAGCTGTCCTCGGATGCGGCTCGCATTGTTGAATGATATTTGATGACTTGAAATTTTCCATGAAATCCTTAATATCTGATGTATCACTTTCGATTTTTTCAAGTTTATCATTTTGGTTTTCACTTACTTCAATTTTCAGTTTGATTTCCCACAGATCATTTGTAAGTGAATCAAGTTTTTCTATAATCATCTTGAGACTGTCTTTTGTAAATTGTACAAAATCCTCTTTCATCGTGTAACTTTTCAGCATTTTTTCTTTCGGCATCTTGTGTAGTGGTAAATAATACCACTTATACGAGCCTGTCTCGGATAAGTGAGTTTATTTAAGTAACCCTATATCCTTCCATTCCGGATATCTTAAGCCCTTACAGATATATAATTATATGTACCTTTAGTCCCAAGCCATAAATCCGGAAAATTTAGGTCCATTTACATGTACTAGTCTTATACTTAGTTGTTACCTCCTCTTCCTTTCTTGATAAATCGATAAAACGGTAAGGTCATGGAAAATTTTGTGAAGTTGAATTGTTGCAATATTTTAATTTTCGTAGTGAAATAAGTTTAATTTTATGAGTAACTATCATGGTTTATGATTTCTAGCCAAGTTAGACGTGCCGATGGTGTAATTTTACTTTGGATTTTGCAAGATATTTTTTGTCAAGATCAAACGTCGGCTAATTGGTTTAATTTACACTATAGGGTATAATTTGAATGAAAGATAACAGCAATATGAAAAATATGGAAGTCAAGGGATGGTTTAACTTAAGTAATTATTTTTTAGGAGTAAAATGTAATTAATTTCCGATTCGCTTATGGGTTGTGGGGGGGGGGTGTCAAGCGCAGAAATATGAAGTCAGGCATACTAATCCGTTTTAAGCTTTGTTTTAGCACTCTGTGCACCTTTCCCAAGATACCAGCTGTTCATAATTACATCTAAAGTGGTAATTGGATTTTTTTATGTATGACAAATCAAATCAAACATTGCCCATTCACTGTACATTTTAGTTCTACAATGAAAATTTCTTTCACAATATTTTTCAATTTTCCGTAATACTTAAAAATGTTAATTGCTTCTGTAAATTAAGGTATAGTACATTGAGTTCTTGAGTAATACAAGTACTTTTTTCCTAACAAGATAAGAAAATTTTCTAAACAACTTCCTTCAATATTACCCAGCATCACCTTTCGTTTTGAAATTGCATTAGTTGTCAATTTCAATAGCTTGATACCGATTTTCAGAATCTCGCCAAAAGATGGTTTCATGTGTACAATCATTAAAAAAGATGAATCAGTGTTTATGGATCTGTTTTACAGAAAGAACAAAAATATTTTCAGCAATTTTTATCTTGTGAAGAAACTGAAGAATTTGTGGCAAGGAAGCCCATAAGAATTTTCAATTAAAAGTAAATTATTTTGGTGTCCTTTGTGCAAATTGATGAATTCCGCAGGAAAATTTCCCAGTGTTTTTCTCTAATAGGTTCATTTAAATAAATCTCACATTTTAACTTCTTGGATTCTGGTGCCACAAAATTCTTATCTTTTATAATTTTATACAGAAATTTTATACTTGTCACAGACATCATTTTTTGTAAAACACATTTCTCTGGTGCTGCAAAGTGATTGCCTCTTTCTGTCATATGAACAGTTACTTCCCTTTTGACTCTTGCTGGTACTCTTGATGCAATATTTAAATACATGTAGTTTAAAAGTTTATTAGTACCACCTATTTTTTTAACAGCATTAAAACACTTGAATTTTCCATCATCTGACATCAAGTCTTTCAGTACTTTAAAACCGTTTTCCACTCAAGTCATATAAAATCTCCATTTTTAATATCAACAAAATTTCTAATATCAGAAATCTGTAGCACTCAAAGAATCTTTTTTAACAACTATAAGAGCTTCTATAACATCTTTCCAAAAATCATTACCAATATAATTCAGAAATTCTGGAGAGATTTTCTTTAAAAACAAAAATAAGATCTTTTTGATTAAATATACAGGATAGTAATTGCTGTAAGGTCTCTTGACCCATTTAAGTTTTATATATGAAATGAAGGAGGATAAATGGATCATGTTTTGTCCACCTTCTTTCACTGACTACTGATATTCTTGTTCCATCAACTTGATTTTCAATAATTTACCTCGTTTTAGAAATTGTTGATACATAGAGCATGCTCTTGCGTATCAAATCAATTGAGATATCGTAAACTCCGTATGCAGATGATAAAGTTACATGCATATCATTGAATAGGTAAGGGAATTGGGCGATTGAAAATGTAGTCATCCCGTTTATCATAGAGTTGGTTATTAGATTATTAATAAAGTATTTTTTTTCAATTAAAATATCCAAGTATGAAACAGATGTGTCAGACTCTACAGTGCCAGTGGTGTCTTTTATCTCAAGCTCACCAGGATAATTATATCGTATCGACATAAGAATGGAAATTACCATTGACAATACGTCGTCGATATATCTAAATGTCGAGTTGAAGGCCACAGTAAGTGTTTTCTTCTTTTCACAAGATATTGCACAAATAATGCTTCATATGAATACAAAAATAGGTTTGCCAATAACGGGGTGCAATTGATATCCATAGGAATTTCAATAGATTGTTGGAAAACCTGGTATACAAAAACAACATAGATATTGTCAATCAGAAACTCAAGTATCTTTTTGATGTCTACTTCAGTGTTCTTGTGTTTTAAATCAGAATGTTTTTATAAAAATAGTTTTTCAAATAACAAATGACAAGGTATTTGTAAGTAAATTATCTACGCGATCCATTTTTATTGAAAAAGCAACTGTCAATGATGTCAAAAAGGCTGGACTTTAATTTATCTTGTGGAATGGGTGTGTATAAAGTTGAAAAGTCGTAAGTTTTTAAGCTCATGATTTTGGAAAAATTCTGTCATTGCAAATTGTCTAAAAGTTCTATGGAAATTTAAAATACCCACATCTAATTTACACCACTTCTTAAATATATATTGTTGCACAGTACTCTTGAAGTTTCTCCTTCACTAATGTTAATATCTTAGTATGGAGTAAAGAAAGGCGTTGGTTGAACATTAACTGGAACCCGCTATGTATATTTTTCAGTTTTGTTACATTCAAGCTAGATACATAATAAAAACATAAACTGATATCATTTATGTGTCGACATCATCTCGTAACAATATATATAAGAATTTAGCGCCTAAATTCTTCATGGTCTCTAGAAGTGAGAATTTTTTAATAGTTTTTAATAGTTAAATAAGTTTAGAATTAACTTTTAAATATCTATAACCTTTTTTGTTTTAGTGAAATCTCATCAATATACAAAGTTTGCATTTTTTAAAATATTTACCGCGAAGCGGTTTATATAAAAAAAAAAAACGTCAACTGCTACACGTTATGTTATATCGTAAAACATAAGTCAAAACAAGCTTCATTTCTAATAATTTAATTTCAGTGTAGACAATGAGACAATTTTTTCCTTCGGAAAAAACTTCTTTGGAAGTTTTTATAGGAGTAACGTCAAGCGGTGTAATACGTTTTTGACGTAACTCATTGTGACGACGGCAAGTTATGTTATACAAATGGCTAAAATCTTTTACCCAATCAAATAACCTGTTACAATTAAAATGTCAATGTCAACATGCGACTTATTTTTGTCCACATGCAAGATAATTGTGTCAACATGCAACTTATTTATGTCAACATGCAAGATAATTATGTTAACATGCAAGATATGTTAGTTGATATGCAAGTTATTATCTTGCATGTTGATATAAACAAGTTGCATGTGAACATAAATATCTTGCATGTTTACATAATATCTCGCATGTTAACACAAGTATCTTGCATGTTGACATAAATACGTTGCATGTCTACATAATTAACTCGCATGTTGACACAAATATCTTGCATGTCAACATAATTATCTTGCATGTTAACATAAGTACATCGCATCTTCTCATAATTATGTTGCATCTTGCATCTACGATGTAAGATATGGGCGTCAGCACGGGGTTTTACTCATATTTAAACCAGATTCCCTTAAAAGATTTGTAACTTGCATTTCAACATGATTATCTTGCATGTATACATAATTTTCTTGCATGTATACATAATTTATCTTGCATGTAGGGGGCAGAAATATGCCACCATAGATTTACTGTAAATCACTTTTTATTCGCGAGAACTTTATTTTCGCCTAATTACGCGAGACATTGTCCTCGCGAAAATTAAATTCTCGCGTATAATAGTATTCCTTAGGATTATATACAGCAGTTACCAGAATTCGCAAAATAAGGTGTCGCGAAAATTTAGTGATCTACAGTATGTCAAAATGTAAGATAATCAGTTGCATATCAACATACATATCTTGCATGTTAACATAATTATCTTGCATGTTGACATAAATAAGTCGCATGTGTACATTATTATCTTGCATGTTGACATTAAAAAGTCGCATGTTTATATAATTATGTTGCATCTTGCATCTACGATGCTCAGAAAAGGGCATTAGTAAGTAAATTTACCCATTTTAAGATTATATTTCCTTTTAGATTTTTTGGAACAAGCATTTTTAAAATGAAAATTTAAATATTATGACTATTTAAAAAATGCTATGGTGAAAAGATGTATTGTATGATTATAAAGAATGATTAAAAAATATATTTTTAAGCAGATAGAAATTTTTAAAAAATTAATTTTTTAGATTAAAAACAAAGGGGGATACATGTACCTCTTACAGGACGGGTCAAGGTAAAAAATTAGGACACATTCCGCCCTGACATATTGAGACTAAAGCATGAAGATTATGTCTTCATATACTGAGAATTCAGCCAATATATAACTGTTATGCGTTCAGATTCATTGAATCTGAGGCTTAATGAATCGAATACCTTAATAATAAGTTAAAAGAGACTTCGGAGAAAACCTGAAACCAATGTCTAATGCATGCATTTTTGTACAAGAGGTATAACATACGCGTAAAATGTATGGATGTGGCAGACGTGTTAGAGTAGAGTCCAAGGAGGGAGGCAACTTATCCAACTTGTAAAAAGTAATCGTGTCAGAACCATGAAAGAAATGGCGAATGTTTCCAATGAAAATGGAATTAGAAGACTGAATTTTAAAGAAAGGGGATACAAAAGAGAATTGTATGCAGAAATAACTTTAGATTCGATAAGTCCACTAAACGACTCATACAGGCACGAAATTGTCGGTCAAAAATATTAGTGATATGATTGACGGAAAACAACACTGTGCTTCAAAAGACTGTAGGGGTGGAACCACCTTTTGTGCTGCACACCTTCTGGACGCCGCGACGATTTAACTGATGATGGAGGAATGTAGAATAACTAACAGTTTTGGTACTTAATGTGTTGTTGATAGCAATTTTTCATTTTATGGCCTGTTGTTGACAGGCATTTGCCGCATTTCCCAGAAAATCGGTTTATATTTCAACATGTTCAAGACGACAGTCCGCATGTGCAAAGAACAAGGGTACACTTGTAGTTAAAATATTCATGAGGGAGTTTGAACATTTGATTGGCTAGCCCAAAATTAAGATTTAAATATACTGTAATTGGGGTGGGGGAGTCA
Source organism: Saccostrea glomerata (assembly GCA_003671525.1). Classification (NCBI taxonomy): domain Eukaryota; kingdom Metazoa; phylum Mollusca; class Bivalvia; order Ostreida; family Ostreidae; genus Saccostrea; species Saccostrea glomerata. The sequence goes on from PRKT01000012.1 coordinate 3,101,688, forward strand.
GTCAAAGCCGAAAGTTAATGTATCGTATGGTCATAATCTGAAAATCAGCACCTGACAATAACCATATTGCGTGTCTGGGAAAGCATTCCACTTCATTTCAATTAAAAGCTTCCAAGAGAAATGAAAGCAGTTACTGTAGTATAGTGTAAAGAATGTGTAACGAAATATTAATTAAGGTTGGTGCAAGTTATATTACACATGGGGGAACTAAGGTGAGTTAGTTTTATTTACATTGTTGCCATTTTTGTACGAATACGTAGTACTTTTGACCCTAAACAGTACCTTCATATGAATTTCAGTTATTGGACATGGAGCTATTTAAAATTTAAAAAAAAAATATGGCGTCTCTTCAAAATGATTTAAGTATTTTTTTAAAGTTCAATACTTTGAATTTAAAAAAAAAAAATATTTATTGAATTATTAGTTATTTGAAGAAAAAATGCTTGAAACAAGTATCACTTCGAATTAATTAGAGTACCAAAGATCTTAGATTTGGGGTACCAAAGACCTTATTAGATTTTGTTCCTGAATAAAATATTCCAGTAAAAATATGGAAGAATCTCAAGTAGAATAAAAAAGAACATTCAAAGCGTACATATAAAAAATTAAGTTTGAAAAGTTTTATACCTTTGCCAAATATTGCACTCCAGGATATAAATAGTATACTAGTAAATCAATTGCACCAAAAACTTGTGTAAATGAAATAATAAAAAGATACATACATATCAAAAGTCTGTGTCTTTGTAATAGTTTTTTTTTATAATTGAAAAAATATGTTTCTTGCAGGATTTACTTTACAAAATAAACATTTTTATTATAAATATCAATATAAAAATATAAAAACCTGAAAATATCAAGAAAAATATAAAATAAGTAAAATTAAACAATACAAAAGAGACAAGGTAACGCTTGGTACAAAATGATATCCACTGTTTATAGGCCGGTTGTTTGATAGTGTCGTGTTGATTATTGACTGAGTAGAGCTTAGTGACGTCGTTGAGATGGTAGTGGTGCTGAGGTCAGTCAGATATAGTGGCGTACAGTCCACGTTGTATGGCCAGTCACACTGGTCACTGTTAGTGTTGAACTCTAAATTTGGAGGACAGACTTTCACGTAAGCTTTTCCTCTGACACACTGAATAAACTTGGAACAATCGGACACGTATCTGTAGTAGCCATCCGTAGACTGGCTGCAGTCCACATCTAGAAAGAACAGAAAAACAATACTGCGGATCAAGAAATCTAGATATGGTCGGGCATGTCATAAAGAGTTGTTATAAAAGGAATAGGATGTAAGAAACAAATTTCTATTACAAGAAATCAATGAGAAACAGATTTTGAGTCTAAATACCCTGACTGGTGACCCCTGAGTTATCATTCCCGCCATTGTTTGGATCTTTCCCGCTATTGTCTGATGGTGTTGTGTTGGGGGACCTAGTTGTCGGCCCCAGGGTAGAGAGTGGGATGTGTGTGGGGGGTGGGGTGACAGAGTTACCGGATTCCACTGCCTCCAGTGTGCTCTTCATCACCCTGGATAACGGGTACGCCCCATAGCCACATACATTGTTAAAATCGTCGAAGTCTAGTGCCCATATCATGGCACCTCCTAGGTTTTTCTTGATTACTTGATCGTTTATCTACATTTATAATAGATGTAGACGAAATCAATTACATATTTTAAACATCGAGTCAAAGGGAAATCTCAATAAGCAAAATTCTTTGCAATTCATAAAATCACTGCAGTTAAACAAAAATTGGCGATAAATTGAATAGTTTGCTTCTGATAAGAAATACTTCAAATAGAGACTAGATTATTGTTCTTTTATGGCGGAGTGAATTGTATATGTTAAGGGCTTAGAAATGAAACAAAGATCAAACCCTACCTTGTGGTATATGCTAAGCTGGTCATCGAACCCGATCCATAAGGAGCCTTCCACGAAGAATGGGTTCATCGCTTGTGGATCTCTAAAGGTTTTACCATTCCTTTGAATTTGCCTCTCGCAAATCTTTAAAAGAAAATAAATAAAAACGATGAAGACAACGGACAGTGATCAGCTTTAAAAATGTCTACAAAGGTCTGTGCTTTATTGCCTCTTCAAAGAATTTTTTTGGCTATAGATCCAGTGCCAAGGAGGGATGGAGAAGCTATGTTGAGTGGTCACACTCGCCGTGAGCCCATTGTATTGATCAAGTGGACAGAACATTTCATTGTCAAGTATAGAAAAAGAGACCTAACAAAACCTGGTCTCCGAGAAATCTAGCCAAGAACTCTACCTTTCTTTTAAGGTCAGACGACACGTTCCTCAAATATATGTTTTTTATCTCTTGGTTTATATCAAAATTTCGTCATATTTGTCATTCTCTTTTGATTTCTACATTGTTTTCTAAATGTTTTTTTTAGCTCACCTGAGCCGAAGGCTCGAGTGAGCTTTTCTGATCACATTTTGTCCGGCGTCCGTCTGTCCGTCTGTCTGTCTGTAAACTTTTCACATTTTCGACTTCTTCTCAAGAACCACTGGGCCAATTTCAACCAAACTTGCCACAAAGCATCCTTGGGTAAAGGGAATTCAAGTTTGTTCAAATGAAGGGAAATTAAGTTTGAAAAGTTTTATACCTTTGCCAAATATTGCACTCCAGGATATAAATAGTATACTAGTAAATCAATTGCACCAAAAACTTGTGTAAATGAAATAATAAAAAGATACATACATATCAAAAGTCTGTGTCTTTGTAATAGTTTTTTTTTATAATTGAAAAAATATGTTTCTTGCAGGATTTACTTTACAAAATAAACATTTTTATTATAAATATCAATATAAAAATATAAAAACCTGAAAATATCAAGAAAAATATAAAATAAGTAAAATTAAACAATACAAAAGAGACAAGGTAACGCTTGGTACAAAATGATATCCACTGTTTATAGGCCGGTTGTTTGATAGTGTCGTGTTGATTATTGACTGAGTAGAGCTTAGTGACGTCGTTGAGATGGTAGTGGTGCTGAGGTCAGTCAGATATAGTGGCGTACAGTCCACGTTGTATGGCCAGTCACACTGGTCACTGTTAGTGTTGAACTCTAAATTTGGAGGACAGACTTTCACGTAAGCTTTTCCTCTGACACACTGAATAAACTTGGAACAATCGGACACGTATCTGTAGTAGCCATCCGTAGACTGGCTGCAGTCCACATCTAGAAAGAACAGAAAAACAATACTGCGGATCAAGAAATCTAGATATGGTCGGGCATGTCATAAAGAGTTGTTATAAAAGGAATAGGATGTAAGAAACAAATTTCTATTACAAGAAATCAATGAGAAACAGATTTTGAGTCTAAATACCCTGACTGGTGACCCCTGAGTTATCATTCCCGCCATTGTTTGGATCTTTCCCGCTATTGTCTGATGGTGTTGTGTTGGGGGACCTAGTTGTCGGCCCCAGGGTAGAGAGTGGGATGTGTGTGGGGGGTGGGGTGACAGAGTTACCGGATTCCACTGCCTCCAGTGTGCTCTTCATCACCCTGGATAACGGGTACGCCCCATAGCCACATACATTGTTAAAATCGTCGAAGTCTAGTGCCCATATCATGGCACCTCCTAGGTTTTTCTTGATTACTTGATCGTTTATCTACATTTATAATAGATGTAGACGAAATCAATTACATATTTTAAACATCGAGTCAAAGGGAAATCTCAATAAGCAAAATTCTTTGCAATTCATAAAATCACTGCAGTTAAACAAAAATTGGCGATAAATTGAATAGTTTGCTTCTGATAAGAAATACTTCAAATAGAGACTAGATTATTGTTCTTTTATGGCGGAGTGAATTGTATATGTTAAGGGCTTAGAAATGAAACAAAGATCAAACCCTACCTTGTGGTATATGCTAAGCTGGTCATCGAACCCGATCCATAAGGAGCCTTCCACGAAGAATGGGTTCATCGCTTGTGGATCTCTAAAGGTTTTACCATTCCTTTGAATTTGCCTCTCGCAAATCTTTAAAAGAAAATAAATAAAAACGATGAAGACAACGGACAGTGATCAGCTTTAAAAATGTCTACAAAGGTCTGTGCTTTATTGCCTCTTCAAAGAATTTTTTTGGCTATAGATCCAGTGCCAAGAAGGGATGGAGAAGCTATGTTGAGTGGTCACACTCGCCGTGAGCCCATTGTATTGATCAAGTGGACAGAACATTTCATTGTCAAGTATAGAAAAAGAGACCTAACAAAACCTGGTCTCCGAGAAATCTAGCCAAGAACTCTACCTTTCTTTTAAGGTCAGACGACACGTTCCTCAAATATATGTTTTTTTATCTCTTGGTTTATATCAAAATTTCGTCATATTTGTCATTCTCTTTTGATTTCTACATTGTTTTCTAAATGTTTTTTAAATATAAGTACACCAAAAATGATGATATATGCCATTCAAAAGATTACTCATAAGGATTATATAAGAAATATAACCCTGTGGTATCCAAATGCCTGGTAAGGTACCCTAATTTTTGGTGAGGAATCTTGCTCAAGTAGCTATATTCTTCAATGACAAATTCTTAGGAAAAATTATATATTTTTGAGAAACGTGTCATTTGACCTTAAAATCAAATTCAGTGTACTTGTGTGCAAAACCATATTGAATTATGAATTTCAGGATTGTTTTATAACCTGGAAATTCAGAATACTTCAAACTTGTCTTGATCTGAAGATGAAGAGATTGAAGATTTGTGGATATACTATGAGACCATTGCAAATATACAACTGATCTTCGGACAAAGCAGAAATTGTGTAAAACTTGACTATTGTACAATGTTTGAGATATGATCTTATAAGTAAACGCACCTTACAAATACACATGTATGTAACCAAACACGAGAAAAACCCTTTCAAAACTCAGACGTTCTTGAGAGGAACCTTTTTACAAACATTTTAGTTTTATTCAACTCCTCCTTGTCAATCATCTTGAAGCGCAGTGATCAATGTGAACTGCAATTGACGCAAGAACTACTTTCACAAAAGATGAATTACGAAATCACAGGTAGTGTTTTGAACCTTCCATATATATAATTGTAAAAATATATTATAACAAAGTAATAACGTACATCGTAGAAAGGCATAAATCCGGCCTCTCCCACGTATTTCCCCTGTGGACCGGGTCCAGTTGCCGGCGCACCCACTCCATAGTTGTTCTGGTCAGCAAGCGTGAAGGAGCGACCATAGGTGGCCAGCCCCAAGACTAATTTATCTGCTGGAGCCCCTTTATTTAGCCAGTAGTCTACAGCGAAGTCCTGAAAAAATAACATTTAGGCATGAAAAAGATTATGTTCTAGACTCCTCATTTTCTATCAAATACAAGTGTATAAATATTGCAATACTTGTAACTTCCAATCGTATAATATTGATATTCAGAGTTAGGATAAGATTCTAGGCAAACAGATAGAATAGGGAAAACGTTAAAACTACTTTTCTACTTGGCTATTATTAACTTGAAAGTTCAAAAGAAATAGCTGTTCAATATTTCACATGTATATTTAATTTTGAACTGGATCAATAAATGTTCTCAGACATTGTCATAAAATTTAATTTAAAAAGAGCAATTATTTCGATCGTAAATTCCCAAATCATTATATATGTACATTAGATTAATAAAAAGTAACATTATTCAGATATTATTTTCTAGTATTATTAGGTCAGATAATAACATGCTTTTTGGAAAACGTCATCAAAGCAGGGTTATATTAGAGAGAGTTATCATAATCCATATATAAAGAATAAAAGGAAGATAAATATGAGACCCTTACCACATTGAATTCATTGCTGGTATCAGCAGACGATTTGTACAGTGGAGCGTTAAATCCAGTGAATTTTTCCCAGCCACCACGTAAATCATATGTCATCAGAGATATGAAATCTAAGTACCTATAAGAATTGCATAATCATTTTGACATATTCAAGGAAATTCAAAAATTGTCTAAAGTCACATATTAAACTTTGAATCATTTCCTACTTTGCCATTTCCTCCACATTATATGCACTGTCCGCTACGGCCTTCCCTACACCGACAGCGGCTGTCAAAAGCAGACGACTTTTGTTGCTAGTTTTGGCTTCCTGTTTGAATGCATCTAAAAGTTCCTGCAAAGATAACGGCTTATTTATAACGAACTGTTTTTTTTCAGTTTATTTCCAAATTTCTCAGCCTTAAATAATGAACAAACAATTTTTTGTTTACTCAGTCCTGAAGACAAAGAAACTTATGGGCAAATTTATAAATGAAAACATGTTATAGTAGTCTTAAATTTTTAACTGAAATAGTACAATAATATTGTTGAAATGAGCAATGCTATTTATTTATTGTTCGGTGTCATAACTTTTCTTTATCGTAATAATATCATACTTCTGAATTAGAAAAAAAAATGATGTTCTGTTCTGTTTTGTTATTTTTAACTTGCAAAACCAAACTAAATCATTTTCTACAATGAATGTTATTTTTACGTACATGTATATTGTATGTTTGTATTCGTGTGTACATGTATGCTTACTATTAAATCTAGTGAACCCCTAGCGCCCCCTAGTGAGGCTTGTTATACAGAGAGATCTACTGTATATCATTTATGGTAACGATAAAAAAAATGACTTCCCCTTGAAAGTCTTTTTTTTTTACTTCCAGTTTGTGGCATGTGCTTCGATTAAGGTTGCACAGGCTTGACACGCTTTCCTCTTGTGAAACGAATACTTCATGTTGAAAAGAAACTTGCAAATCGAACAAGTCATGTAACTGTTATTATTAAAACTATAAGACGTTAAGTTTAGATTTCATTGATAGAATGTATAAAAAGTTTTTAAAAAATTGTTCAAAATATTTTCCAAAACAGATTCGTGACATTTAATTTTTTCTTAAACTCATAATGATTAAAACAATTTACTAGTAAAGTATCAGAGTTATCAAAGAACAAAGAAAAAAAATCGTTATCTAAAATATCATATTCATTAACATTATGTCTTTACATGTACTAGTATAAGGACATATGTACATTCATATGTCATTATGAATTCTCTCTGTTGGACCTTTTTACCTGTAGTAAGGTGGGGAAATTTTGGTAATCCTCTGGACGGCCTCCACGGTTCGCAGGATACTCCCAATCCATATCGAGGCCGTCAAAATCATACTTCCGGAGCCAGGCTATGGTGCCACCTATAAAAGTTCGTCTGGAAGCGGAAGTGAGAGCCATGTCTGAGTACGGCTTACTCCCAGCTGTCCAGCCGCCCATTGCCAGAAGGACTTTTAGCTCCTTGTTTGTTCTCTTGAAAGCATTAACTTCCGCGTACCTAGAAATTACAAAAGTAAACAATCCGTGAAGTTTTCTCCATCCCTCTACTTGTGACTTCTTTCCTTCTTGTCCATCATCTTTATAATATAAGGGAGCAGGTGCTATGTGTAAGGAAATATTGGGATTATTTCCAAAGAAAAACGACTTGAAATCCGTTGGTTCTACATGCGCTCAAACATAATTTTTTTGTCAGTTATCACAATGAATGCACAAATCATTTTGTAAGTTCAACTTCGTCTTGGTACTGATGGCATAGTGGATTTCCAAACTTTCAATACTAGAACCTTAAGGATATTGAAAGTCATTGAAAACAGCTATAGCTTGCCGTGACACATATTTCTATGGCATCTGATTTTGGCCCTGACACAGTGGGACAACCCAAACACACAAACACAACTGGACACCATAAGCTTCTCAAAAAGCCGACAAACAGGAATTTTTACAAAAAAAATTGTGTATCATCTTCGTTAACTTCCAAAGAGAGAATCTTTATGGAACTTACTGTCAGATACGGACTTGACATTGTTGCGACAAAGATTTGGTTACATGAATGAATCGCAGAGAAGATATTTATTCAAAGCAACTTCCAGTTCTTTGCAAGGAAGGACCGACGAGGTGATCCAATTATCGTCAAATCCAACTTCGCTGTTTTCAAATTGATACAGGCACTACCACGAATTTACAGTGTAAGCACAGTAAAGACTCATTGGTGATTGGTTCGACCCGTAGAGTCAGCCATTTATTGACCAAGGTCACCGCTAGTAGATTAGAAATCAGCAAATGTCTCGTCAGTATTCCAAGATGGATGAAAAAAGAAAGCCTGTTTCGATCATTCACAACCAGCATATGCATAGACTTCTCTGAACATAATAACATCCTAACCGATATTACCAACATTGGTTTAATGAAACATATGGAGATAACAGTATTCAAGATTAAAAGTCCATAAAAAATTACAAAATATACAACTGTAGGAGATGGTTTCTGGTGCCATGGAGGAGTGAGCATCCTCTGCCTACCGCTCATATCCGCCGTGTGCTCCTTGTCATGATCGGGAAATAACGGTATAATCTGTCGTAAATTCATGGTTTAAATAATGGACTAAAGATAAGTATGAAAAAACGTCCGTACGCATTTGACTAAATGATAAATTGTATTTGCTGACAAGGTCATTGTATAGACCATAGAACTTATAAAAGTATGCCTTAAACGAGACTGTTGAAATTCTTGTTTCATCATCCAATATTAATTTAAATAAAAAGATGCAATCCTTTGAGTCCCAAATGATATCAACAATCAAAGACTTCTCCACAATTATTGAAAACAACACCCAGATTGACACATTGCTACTGATTCTCAAGAGCATTTCACAAGTTCCCACTTAAGGGGTTGCTCGCCTAAGTAGACCACTAAGGCATGCGATGCAGTCTACTCCGCTGAATCAGGAGTTTCCTGTCTGGTCAAATCTACTGAATGCTGTAAGAGGGCCAATTCTCACCAGCCGGAGTGCCCCCAAAGAATAGATCTTGACATTCTACTCTTCTTGGTATATATAGAGTAAGACGAAGATCTACTTTCCAGAATGAGTTCCAAGGCTAAGGTTTTTGCGGACAATCTCTAAAGAAACCGATACAAACAACTCCAGATGGAGCTTGGAAACTTTTAGAATTAGGAAGCGGACTGGCTAATGCACTTTAATTCAGACAAGAGCAAGGCTACCCGTATTACTACCGAAAGAAAACAGAAACAACGCAAAGATTTTAAAATATTTTGTTTTCTAGGTGGCACATATTTAAGTATAATGGGCGTCGTTGTTGTGGAAAGGGTTATTCTGGATGACCCGAAGAAATTGCAATTGTATGTTATCTTTAAACTTCAAACCAGATTAATATAAACTTTTAAGCTCAGTCGTCTTAAAGATTCTTACATAATTATATAATATATGATCACTTATAAAATTATATTAATTCGATATTGAAGTTAATTGTCATCAGAATAAGATTCCTTACATGAAAAAAAAAATTGCAGTTGTATATTATTTCATATTTTTGTGCAAAAATCGTTTAATTTCATTAACACTTTAAAACTCATAATTTCATATTTTATATTTGGATTATCTATTGCTATGGTATTAAATTTACCTTGTGTCATCGTTCCACTCAAAATTGGTAATATCATTGTTTTCAAGTTTTCCAAAGGCATAAATGATATGCGTGCACAAATTTGGGTCGATATGACTGGGTTCGAATTTGGCGATTCCATTTCTGTATTGGGCCCAGTTTGTGTAGTAACACACTCTTTTATATTTTTCACTGGCTAAAATATAGATGCAGTAAACAAGTCAATTAAATGAATAAAATACATATAATATATACACAATAGAACATTGAAATCAGATAAATGCCATGCATATTATATGTATTTTTGATTTTCATCAACATATTTTTTCTCATTTCAGTGTAAGAACACTCGATTAATAATTGAGAAAACTACTTGAAATACCTCTTAGTTTTCTGAGGTAAGTGCTTTTGAACATACAATATCAAACATTATGTAAAAAAAACATACTTTGTTTTTGTATACCTGTAACTAATAACTTTTTAAAGACAGTTGTAAAATCATAAGAATATTTATATATTCTCCATCATCTGTAAACATATATGCACAGTAGTGGAGATTTATATAGCAAAAAGAATACATTAACCAGCTTCATAAGTGTCTTTTTCCTATGACTATAAATACAGTTATTGTTACATCGACTCTGATACTTAAGTATTATAGCGTGAAAACGGATACCCTTATTGTTAATGAAACTCAAACTTTTTTCTGTGTTTATGCAGAAAATCGTGAGATACAATACATTTACATATATAGCTGTAGATTTTCTCAGAACATGTAATTTTGTAGACAGGCTGAATCATTGTTTCATTAATGACTAACTCTGATAATTGTGAAAAAAATTGTTGTAATTACAAGATACCGCGTATAAGTGACCTCTAAGTTTAAGATTGACTTGTGTGAGAAAATTCTAGTTTCCATAACGAATTCTACGGAAGGTGTTTACTTAGTTTTGCGTTTTTAATAATGATGCCAATTTTGAAAGGAAATGACTCGTCGATAAATCGTATTAAAGGCATGCAGTGGGAAGTCAAGCCGTAAATGTCATCAGCGATGACAAAGTTATCAAACATAACGATAAAATGACCGCACCCTAGATTAACACAGGAAAAAAATTCCGAAATCACTGCACTAGATAACAATTTTAACTCTAACGCAAATAACAACATCTTGTCGATTATTAATTTGTTAATAAGTTGGTCATCATCACGTTTAAACCTATCCTCTTACATTATAATAAAATATCTAAAGATTCTTTTACTAAAGATGTTCGAGTTATATTTTACTTACATTTCAATTGTTTTTCCCTTCTAGTGTTAGTAATACTTTAAAAATGATGATAATTCACATCTTTTAATCATTTCTCTATGAGATTTTCTAATTCACCGTATGGTTGCTTTAGTTTTTTCTATAAACTGTTGTTGTTGTATTTTTTCTTCAAAAACAGACAAAAATAAAAGATTTGCATGCATCACATACTTTGTTACCTGTTAACAAACAAAATAGATGCTTACCTGTAAGGCAGATATAGGTCAAATAAATTAGGGTCAATAAAAGGTGATTCAGCGACATTCCTGTCCCTGATTTTGTAACATTCCTTAATTTCACATGTTCAGATCAACTTCTGTCCACTCTATAAAGCTATGTTATTATTGTATAATACTTCCTCATTGTAGATCGCCATCATTCTCTTGAACCATGCAAAATCCACGTACAGCTTTTTATAAATAATGTAACACACGCCTTCTCATGTTCATGTAGGTAGGCTAGCTCGATACAGACCGGCGTTTATGATCAGATGTCGAGAGTTCTGTTAAACAAATGGTCATTATATCTGCCGCATAGCCAACTCGATACCCTTATTTATAAATGATATTTAATCTACACGAAGGTACGAGGAAGCAGGTTATTAAGAAGAGGATGTATCATTTTTGCTCAACAGCTCAACTCCATTTTACAACATAAATTTACAACCATAATTATAAATCTCGTTGTGTAAAAATAGCAAGGAAAACAAAAACAGATATGAGTATGATAAGAAGCTTCACTTTTAAAATCTTGCTGTAATTATTTATTTCAACTGTGAAAATTTTTCCTCCATAATAAATCCATTCCTTATTGATGAAATGGGTATGTTTTAATATCAATTCTCTGTAATTATCAAAATTGGTTGGCCACACATAGAAAAACATTTTGATTTTTTTATAATAATTTTAAACAGCTATGTCATTAATTGTAAAATCTAAAGTGGGTTTATGAAATAGACCCTTGGTTGCCATAGAAACGGGGTGCAAAATTCTCAATTTCGTTAATTTTGAAAAACGTGTACTTATCAAGAAAAACTGTGTCCAGAAATGAAAAGGGATAACTTAATATGTTTTCATTATTTAAATTTAATACAACAGATTAAAGTAATTATATCTGTAGTTTTAATTTAATCTCTCAATAGACTAACGTGTAAGAACAGAGGAAATTCGGATTGAAATCTGTACATACGTCAGCCAAATTTCTCTGTGCAACATTCCCAGAATTCCCGCACTACCCAATGTCCTTTGCGCAAATAAATAAATAAATAAAATAATAACGTAAAACATAAAAGGCTAGATCAGTTTGTAGAAATCTTTCAAAGAAACAAAAAATAACTCTACAATGTTTTTCAACCAAAATTGCACTAGGGCTATAGTTTCAAACAGACGCTCGGCTGTCTCCGTAAGCTCCGACGAGCTCCGTGACGTCGTGTGACGTCACAGTTAGTCGAGATATCTCGTGCGGCTTCATATTTGAAGTGGCTGATCAATTTTTAGAGTGTTTTGATGGTACAACTGCGCTCGCCCCAACGGTCACACTGTAAAACATATTAACATATCAGATATGTGATTGGTTTAGTGGAGTTTTTGGAGGCTTAAAACAAAAAAGGCACACTGATTACAAATTTAGTAATAATTAATTATGAAAGGCTGATATTTGATTATATCAAAATATGTAAAATATTGGTGGGAGACTCAAAGATGGAAAAAGAATTCAAAGGTAAAAATTACGTTTTCTACATTTTGAAGCATTTTTTGCTTCCTAATTACTTCCCTTGAACTACTCTCTAACGTTTGGAGGTACAATGTGTATTTAGTAAACGGCAATGAGGACACAGACTACCAATTGTTTTGCTATACATTCCTTTATAACATAAAAATATTTTAAAAAATTACACCGGCTCAACTTACCTGAAACTTGGCACAGAGTAAGACCATTTCAAGTCCAAAAATTTACCAAGTTCTCAGGAACATTCATAGTCTGCAAGTCCTTTTATGGCATCGCAAATAACCCCTACCCTGCTTTTTTCACTTTCTCTTCGAGGAAAGGGTAAATATGGGCCTCTTTACACCCTTCCTACTACGCACTTAAAAGCAAAATTTCCCATTATTATCATTTTTATAATTTTTTTCAGACCCTCTCCTTTCCATTTATGCCCAAAAATAACCGCTTTCTACTCCATAAACACCCCAAAGAATTTTTAAGAAAAAACCTCTATTTTTAAACTGGAACTACTTGAGTGGTCAATGAAATAGGGGTAAAATTAGTAGTCTGTAACCATGAACATTTTCTGGCGAAAGATCTTATCAAAGTTTTACAGTCTGGAAGAAGAAAAGAAGGCTAGACATCCTAAACAATGAAGACAGAAGGTAAATTTATGTATATACTGAGCATTACAAAAATATCAAGATTAACAAATGCATATTTTCTTATACCACGGTATTGGTCAGCGGTCCTTATCAAATCAAGCGAACTATACCTTTTGACAGTTTGACAGTTTGACTTTCTGACCAATGAATTAATTATTTTTATTAATAAAAATGAATTTGAAGCATATAAACATCACTTGCTGATACAGCTGAACTCCCCCCCCCCCCCCCCCCGAAATATAAATGTCTATATAGAGATTGTATAAAATCTGTGCCATTCAGTACATGTGTAGGTTTACTTTTTATGATGTGCTAAGAGAGACTTTTAAGTGAACATGATTTATCTTTATAACATAAATTTCCACTTCTGTCAGTTTTCATTCATTTATTTCAATTCATTATTGGCATTAGGCACATATTTTACAGAATTGTGTTGTTAAAATATTTAACTAGAGCAAGTTTGTTTCTATGAAAAAAATTGCATCAAACGTTTATAATGTGTGAGCACAAGCATAAAGTAGCTAAGTTTTTTAAATAGTATTCTATATATCAGCAAAATATGGTCATGTGATGTTCATAAGCAGAAAATAGGAAAACAGCATGTAAGAACTTCCTTAAAATGATACTTGTGGGGGACAGTGTCTCATGGGGGGGGTGCATTGTTTCAATACAAAAGATCCATTGCAAACCTAATTATTATTTATATGCCAAACACTATGTTTAAAGTTTTCCATGTTGGATATTTATGTTTAAATCCAAGATAACTTACCCAAGAGGATGTGATTTTTTTTTTAAACCAATGTAATTTTTCTCAAGAATAAAGCCGTGTTTCATAAGTTTTAAAAGAAAAAATCAGAAGGGGGGGGGGATTTTTGACTTCATTCAAAGTATCTGTGGTTTGCAGTTGCC
>PRKT01000012.1:3116230-3132474 GCA_003671525.1 Saccostrea glomerata
GTTTAAACTAACTTATGTACCATCTATACAATGCACTGTTTCCTGAATTTCAAATCAGTGTGCAAAGTATTAAAAAATCGCTTTGAAAAAAGGTCTAAAATGGTAATTTTCTCAATTTGGCAAAATGCCAAAATCCCCAAAGCTAAGCGTTAAGCCATTATGTAGAATAACAGTTTTTAAAAAATTATATGTTGTTATACTAGAGAGAATAATGGTAGTTTTGAAACAAAAGTAGATTTTCCCATTCTCTTGTTTCTTTTAAGCTCATTTTTATTCAGTAAAACCTACAAAATCACGTTTTTTGGTCAAATTTTAGGAAGAATTTACAGGGGAAACAATAGGTACCGTTACCATGGCAACAAGACATTTTTTGAAATAAAAAAATATAAAACCATTAATGATGTGACAATGTGAGTACACACAAAAAGTTTCATAGAAATTGAAAATGTAGCGTGGCCAAGCATTATTGATATTGTTTGATAATTACAGAGAATTGTTAAAACAATTATAACTTATAATTTTAAAAATAAAATACATGTATATATCTTAAATTATTAAATGTCATGGCAAAAGCCAGAAAAAATTTCCAGGATTTTAATCAGAGTTCGTATGACATATTCGATGAATGAGCACATAGTACCCCCTCCTTACGTAGAGCTGATACATGCTTTTATGCGGAATTGTAGCAAACAAGTTGGAGAGCTTTATTATTTTATGATTTCTTTCCAATTAATTCATTTCCCGATTATAAGGAAAAACTAGGTTTAATTAACTTGTGAAAGCGTAGGGCAAATCTTAAATAACCCCATAATGTAATGTATGTAGTTGATATTTTTCCATTCTAAGAATGAAATTTTTCAAAATCATATGTTGGTTTTGAATGATAACTAGTATATATTTTAATATGCCAACAACCAACGTTAATTTAGATTACCATATCTATATTGGGTTCCGAGATTTCATATAAAGATACAGTACATAGCGAGTTCCAGTAAATGTTCTGCCAAGGTTTCTCTCTTTACACCTCGCTAAAATATTAATAGCAGTGAAGGAGAAACTTCAGGAGTACTATGCAACACTATATAAATCAAACTCAAAAGTCCATTCATTCAATACAAATTTGGAGTAGGGCAAACACGAGCGTCTAAAAGCATAATGAGTTTGATAAATGTTCGTATCTTCATATTTCATTTAATCAAAAAATTAGAATTAGACTCATTTACTCCTTATATACTACTGTAGATCACTTAATTTTTGCGAAACCTTATTTTCGCGAAATAATCATTAACTCATTCTTCACGAGACAAAATTTTCACGAACTGTGGTCATTCCTCTACATAATCTTAAGGAATTCTTTTATACGCGAAAATGAAATTTTTGCGAGCATATAGTCTCGCGTAATAACGCTAAAATAAAGTTCTCGCGAATAAAAAATGATTTACAGTACTCAAATAAACATTTCATATTGTCCCTCTACATCTGTGAAATTTTTTTTGATTGATTAATGATAATGAATGGAAAACACAAGAACTTTTCGTTAGTTGATTTTTAGTTTTTGAAAAATATACTAGTATAACACGTTCTTATTTCTAGAAATTATCGATGAGTGAACTCGTGCATTTGTACTCACGAGTTCGATAGTTCGACCATGTACTATGAAATTTTACTCTCATTTATTTATCTAGATTCGATATATTCAAGTGAACTTGACTCTCAGTCTGCCACATTTAATCCATATATATTTGGATGGTGCGTACTATAAACAAAAGAGGCCAACTAACAACTAATTTGTAAGACAAACGAGATGATCAAATTTCCTTCTCCTCTCGTAATATCCCACTTTCACCTGTACATGGTGTTTACATCCCCTATCCTATTCAATACTTAAGAGCATGCTATGATATAAATCAATTCCTAAATCGAGGCAAGCATGCAGAGAAGACAGATAAGTTGCTTTTACAGAGATTTCAACAACCTCGGCATTTTTTAGAATTCAATGGTCGATATAATGCAACTTTAACCAATATCACATCTCTTTAAGTCATAGTTTGTCACATCTTAAGTCATAGTTTGTACTAAATTTTACTACGGTATGAAACGTCTATCTGGTCAATAGAAGGCGCTCACGATGGGTATTGACGGTTAACAGGGAATGTTTTCTCCTCCGAGGCACCTGATCTCACCTCCTGTATTTCCAGGGATCCCTGTTTTTGGCCACTTCACAGATTTGTTTTGGTTGTTGAGATATTTTCTCCTTTTCATGTAGCATTTGTGATATCTATGGAATGGGATTGAATTTAATTTTTTAATTTACCAGGAAGTCCTTATATATAAAGAAACGAAACAAATAGAAAGATCTCTTTAATTTTAGTTAATCTGAACTTATCAAAAATACGCCATATTTGACTTTAAATGTGACGATGATACGCTTAATTATAAATGACTATCAACCGAAAGTAAAAGTTCGCTACCCTTTTATTTCAGGATATGAATTAAATAGCACACACAGTTTTAAGTCAACTATAGAATCATAGGAATATTTAAGTTCAAAATCGGTGAAAATTTGAATTTGAACGTAAATAACAAATATGTAAATCTACACTAAATCTCTTTTTTTTAATTTCTTTTTTTAGCTCAGATCGATATGTCAAAAATAGCTTTAAGCAATTAAATCCGTAAAATCATTATTCGTTTCTTTCTTTTAAATAATGGATGCAATGCTCCGGATACATTGTAGGCTCATTTTTGAGCAAATAGGAAAATATCTTAAACGATTCAGTTTTCTTGATAGATAGGAATAATAGGCTTGTTCAATGAATAACGAGTAGTTATCTTGTTATACTAACTTTTTGTAACAAAATTGTTAACTTGTTATCATGTATATTTTTTGTCAGAATTGAGTATATCAGGCTTCGTACAATGCAAACCTTGCACAAGGAGGCATGTTTTTAAAACAATGGGATTTTTTTTTTATTTTCCTCATCTTGAATACACAATATTTCGTGGCCTTTCAGTTTTAGATAATTTACAAAAACAAAGATATTATATGTATGTAACAATTTTTATTTTGACAACAGCAAAATCAAATCCTTCATTTCCTTTAGTTTGGATTTTTATTCAAACATTACTTATTATCGTAAAATAGACTAGGCGGTATATGCTGTGGATTTGATAAAATTAACCCAATGTGTTTGATTTCGAAGGTTTAATCTTCCTTGATCATGTCCCTATTTACGATTTATTATGCTGAAGGACATATGCAAAGTAGTTTTGAACTTGATTTTTTTATTTCCTGTATAATTTTTTTTAAATTTTTCTTCAAAAAATGTTATGATTTCCATAAATATATATCTGGTCAATTCCTTGTAATGTATGATGTTCCTTATAAGGAAAATTCCAAAGAATTGCGATAAATAATGAGGGGAATTAGTTTTCATAGTTCTCAAAGAAGGTAGAGTTTTTGTAAGTCACAAAGGCCTAGATAAACTTTCGCCAAAAAAACATAATTTACTTATTAACAAAGCAATTACCAGCTGAAATCAAAAGTAAATAAAAAAGAGGGATTACAAGACAAAAGAATGTCCACCTTGATTTCCGGCATGAAAAATGTAGAAAAATTTAAAGTTGTCTAATGGACAAAAGAGTAACACATTGATAAGTTAAATATACATGTATTTTACTTTTCTGATATAAGATTTAAGTTAGCAAAAAGAAATTCGGCTTAATTTCTACTGTTATTGTGATTAAATTGTTAATTTTCACCCATACTGGATGTTAAAATTTTATTTATAAACGTTTCTTCTTATTTTGACATACATGTATATGTTAACAAATGTTAAGACCGCGAAACATTAACTGTAAGTATAGGAATATGCAGCTTGTGTCATTTTATATATGTTACAGTCAAAATATTTGATGATAGACGATTAATGAAATGGACAGAAACAACTCGACAAGGACGTCGAAATTAGCCATTTTAGTGCTCAAAGTTTTAGAATGTCATAAAAGCAACAGATAATCTCACTTCCAAAATAAGTTGAAATTGTTGTAGATTATAATTTTTTAACGACACGGAGACGTTATAGGTAAAGATATAGGTTCATAGATGATAAACGTGTAATCTTTGATGATTTCAGATTCAAGTACTTGTCCTCTTATTGACACAATAGATACATTAAAAATAATTGACAGAAAACCCTGATTTATGTTTTTAAAAAATTTTCCGAAATGACAGATTTTTCTCTAAGATTACCAATTACCAATCTGTTCGTATGAGAGTAGCTGAAATAGACTGAAAATGAATTTTGGACTTAATTGCAAGTCGAATTGTACCCTCCAATTTCAATGTCTATTATTATCAAATATTTTGACAAATATTTTTAAAATAACGTAAGTTACACATTTAAAATCTTTTGCCATCTTATTTTGTTAAATTGGATCAATTAGCATTTAGCAATTTTTTTTCAAACTTTACAATAACAGTAAAAATTATTGGACTTTTTAGATAGAAATATTAAATTTATACATATTCAAGCACAGGAATACATTTCCCACCGGACTATTTCCTGGGAGGGCTGACACAGTCCACAGCTGTGATCCAGTCACAGATCTGTTTGCGCGGATTGTAATATAAGTCCTTTGGACATTTATAATGAAACGTTCTCTGACTTTGGCACACATAGTATTTTGAACAGTCGTTTACGTCAGTGTAATAACCATTTCTTCTTCTTCGACAATTGAAATAGTCTGTAATTGAAAAGAAAACAAGTTTACTTTGCATCATAATTAAATGAATAAACCTCAAGCTATTCTGTAGCCAGAAGAATTTATAAAAATCACTCCACCATTAAAAACTTCAAAAAACAAAATTCCTTTATGTTAGAAAAATAAAGTAATTGACAAATTTTTTGAACATTTTTTCCAGTTGGAAGTTAAATTTAAACTTTTATGGTTCGTTATTTGTGTGCATATCCACAAGAAAAGCTGTGACGGTTATCAAATTAATCATTTTTTAGACTAGACGTAAGAGGAGGGGAGTTAATTATGAAAGATTAATCCTCCGATTAATGTATTAGACATGAACCGAACACCGTGACAGCAACAGATGAGAGGAACATACAAGGCAAACATCTTCATGCTATACAAAAGCTTGGACTCCAGAATTTCTATTCTGAATTGGGGAAATTTTTCAACTTTTATTTCAACATGCAATTTACAACTGTCTCGATAACTATAAGAATATTCAGGATAATGGACCATTTCATTTACAAAATTTCGTTAAAATAGATTAAAATTTATTTAAATCGGTAGTTGTATGGAGGAAGAAATGTTCTTGCATACAATTTTGTCCCAATAGCGAAAGCTATAACAATGCAGAGACTTGTTAAAGGCCTAAAATCTCGTTCTTGGACAGAGGAAATTAAATATTTATGGAACTAATTTAGGTATCTATATTAATGATCAAAGAATTGTGCATTATAAGCTATATCAAATATATTGTCCAGGTGTGCACCCTGACCATCAACTTATGCTCTCCATATTCCAAATCTGTGCTATGGAATTTAACCTTTCGGCAAATTATTTCCAACTTACAAATATACTGTGGGTAAATTTTCCTTTCAGTTACATGTAACCAAAGAGGAGATTTCTCTGCAAGAGAGAGGCTATCATGCTTAATATTGCTCAAAACTAACAATCATTCCAATCTTTATGAGACAGCAAAACAAACTAGTGACTTACTTAGAATGCCAGTACGTGTAAGCACCAGGTTGACTTGTTCCAGCCCTCTTGGGGTTGGTGTCTCTGTTGTAGTTTTTCTGGTCGGGAATATGCTGTTCAATGACGGTGGTTTTCTAGTGGTAACTTTGGGTAATGGTGACGGTGTAACTTCCCTCACTGTTGTTCTAAACGCCCGACCCGGTCCACGTGTCGAGGTTTGTGGTCGAAAAACTCTGTTTATAGAATTTAAAGAAAATGGCAATTTTTGGTATCTAACAGTAATTTTAATATGTTTAATGGTGGTTGTTTCTCTATCAGTTTGCCCTGTTGTCGTCTGCATTACAGGGCTCGGTGTTGGTCTAGGTATTATGATGGTGATATTGTTTGGCGGGGGAGGTGAGGAAACTCTGATGTTCGGTGGTGTCACAATGGGCGGTGGTAGGGTGTTAATGAAAGGCGGTAATGTCGATGGTTCCTCCGTAGTTGTGGTTGCTTCTGTTGTGGTGGTGGTGGTGCTGGGGGTAGTAGTGGTAGTGGCTTCTGTAGTAGTAGCCTCTGTTGTTGTTGCTCTTGTGGTTGTGGCCATGGTAGTTGATGTTGTGCTTGTGGTTGTCGTGGATGGAAAATTAGACAAACGATCTGCTTGTAATGTTTCAGAAATAACAGAAGTCAAAGGGTACGTCCTAGAGGACGTTGAACACATTTTGTTAAAGTCGTCAAGCGACAAGGACCACACCATGCTTCCTCCATAGCCCTCTTGTAGGATCCATTTTGCCTTAGAGTGGAAAACAAATGACAAACTTGGATGGATATTGGAGTTTATTTCTCATAACTATGGTTTAATATGTTCTCTTCAATTAACCTTGTTCAATAGCTCACCTTATTCTTAACACTGTAAATGTCATCATATCCCACCCACGTGTTCCCGGTGACGTAATAAGGCACACTTTGCTCCTCGTCTCTGTGTATTTTTCCTTTCCGTCTGTCTTGCATCTGACAAACCTTTGGAGAAATACGAGCACTTAAAGGAATTATAGGTATTATAGCCATTTTCATTAAACATTAACTAAAGGTATATTTTGTCAAATTGTTATATATTGATATATTGTTTTTACATTTCCAATTTTTAACAAGTTATTGTGTTCTGAAATCTGATCGAAGCAATTACTTCATAATAAGACAGAAATCCGGTTTCTCTTGTATACTGGCCTGGGCGTCCCGGGGCCACGGCTGATGCGCCGATGTGCCGGTCATTTCGAGGGTCGGCCAGCGTGAACGTTCTTCCGTACGTGGCTATCCCAATGTTAAGTTTATCTCTGGGTGCACCATTCTGTGTCCAATATTTAGCGGCCCAGTTCTGATAATTTATTTGATAATTGCATTAGTTTAGGTTAAAAATAAATAAGTGAATGTCTGAATTGATTTGGTGTTATTCAATTAAAATATTCACATGCTTTTCATTTACTAAAATAAAGTAACAACTAACTTTAAAATTGAATCATTCATTGCATAAATAGTGTACTAACTATTTTATTTTAAAGCAATCTGTGGATAAGATTTAAAATACTTTCTACTGTACAAATATGAATTAAAGAAAAATGACGATAAAAAGTTTTAATTTTTCGAAAAAATATCTGGAAATACATTTAACTAACATCACCAAAAAAACCCCAAAAATCAGATAATAAAATTTGAAAGTTATTATAAATAGTTTACCGTGTTCATTGTTCTTTGGGTCTCTGTTTCTGAACGACGACTGTATAGTGGGCTATTATGACCCACCGTGCTCTCCCATCCACCGTGAAAATCATACGTCATCAAATTTATGAAATCAAGATGCCTGGAAATATGAAACGTTACAATGTACTTCTTACTTAATAGGTTTTAAATCAACCGACTTCAAAGTAGTGAAAAAACATTTATGGAATGATTTTAATAGTATCTATGTTATACTGAATAAACTTGGTTAGGGCTGTTTACACGTCGTTTGATTGTTTAAAAAAAAATATATATTGTATATCCTGTGTTGCCTATGTCACAACTTACATTGCACATCATAAACGTATTAATCCACTTGACGTTACATTTCATATTTGCTGAATTTGAAGACATTTTGAAAGGTAATTTAATTTAATTTCAATATTATACTTCATAATGGAAAATGGAATTATAAGAACTGAATTTTATAGCTATCCAAGTTATACTGGTTTAACCTGATTTGGAGCATTTCACGCTTTTTAGCCGGGCTTATTGCTCAAAGAGCAATTGCCGGCTTATGTGATCCTGTTCGAGGCAGTATGTTGACCCCATAGTCGCCATTTTAAAGTTACGTGCAAAAAAATAGTTCTTACTCTCAACCGCTTTTGAGATAATACAAACGCTAAATAAAGCAACAAAAATAAAACGAAGTTTTATCTATATAAAATAAACATTGATAGTAATGACTTTGAAAACTTCATAAGTCAAAGAACGTAGTTCATTAGCGTAAGGATTTTTGATAATCAGTGTTACCGTAGTTCTCTACACATACGAGGTAAAGCAGGAGAGGGAACCAGACTGGCTTGTTTGTTTACATTCAGCTGCGGTACCAGATTAATTCTGATTCTGACAAAATCGGACCGTGGTATTAGGATTGAAAAAATTACTGTCAGTGATTTATCATTTATATTGATAGTTTTAAAATAATTTTTTCATCAGAATATAAACGTGATTCATGTAAGAAATCCATTCTACTCTGTAAATGAGCCCGGCTCTCTGTACTTCTGAGTACTTTGATTTTATAAACCGCTTATAATAGGATTAAACGTTCTTTTTTCAGAATTTTCGACGTGTAAACTCTGCCCTTTTACTCACAAACTGAATAAAAGTGCGAAGCACTTTTATGTAAAGTTTGTGAGATAAAAGTCAAGAGTTTACACATCGATAAATTTTGAAAAAAAAGAATGTTTAATTCTTACAATTCCAATTACGAATTTTTAGAATTATTTCTCTTTGAGGCCGCCATACAATTTGTTATTAGGCCGCCATACAATCGGTTTTTTTGTACGGCGTAGGAATACTTTATGCCGCAAAGAAACGTTTACAAGATGAATAGCGATAAAATCCAACTTAAATTGTCAAAACAATTAATAAATAAACTTATAAATTCTCATTAAATGTTTTTTAAGTAAACAAATATCGAAAATGCACGTATTCTCTAGAATAATTCGTCCTTGACCAAGGCCTGTTGACATTTAAGACAACGCTCATAGCGAAAGTTGCAGACCGACGACGTCTTCGATTTGCTCTGGTTCGTTCAAAGATTTAGGGAGAACATGGGATCTGTAGGATGTAAATATATGAATTTGATGCTGATAAGGCAAGAGTGTGAGGTACGTTTCTTTCCCCTATCACAACGATACCAACTGAGCTGACATGGAACGTCGAGAAAATGACAGCGTGATCAGCGATTTTTTAAATTTCACACTCGTGATCCGACAGTGACCTAAACATAATGTTCCCGTCTGTTAGTCCTGTTTATCTCCTGTTTTGCTTTTTTTTTATTTCAAGTTTCTTGTAATCATAATTTAGCTATAACGGACTAGTAGTATCTGTTTTCATTGTATTTACAACAGCCTAGAAGCTAGGTCAAGAGAGTAGTCCTGATTGAAAAATTCATCGATGTGTAAACTTTTTCTTGAATTTGTTCTCGTCCAATCAAAACAGGAAATCAATAAATAAAATTAAGATTGGAATTATTGAAAATTAAATAATAAGAATTGAATTAAAGAGCTGCCTTAGTTATACTGTCTGGTATAATCTGAGTTGGAGCAGGTAGTGCTATATTGCGGCAACATTGCAGCAACACATTTTTGTCACCAGAAACAAGCTTTTTGGGTTAGTTAAATATCACCGCTAGCTGCAACAACTTCTGCTGACATTCTGGCAATACTGCCAGAAAAAACTTTCTGGCAGTATTGCCAGAATGTCACCAGAAGATCTAGGATTACCCATTAGGCATTTGTGAGCATGCTCAGTCATTTACTTTTTCTTTTGAATTAAATGGAGGGAATTCAAAGGCAAGCATGTTTTGCTTCATCATTGAATGGTATCAAGTTAATTGGAGTTGTTAATTGTGTACAATAGGATTAGACATGATGAGTAGTAAGACTGAATAATGTGGAATAGCCAGAAAAAAGAATTTCAGCAGTTTACATGGCATGGCCTTTTGAAAGAATTATAGAAATGTCTAACTTTGTTTTCATGGTATAATTATATCAGACTTGGTAAGTCAAAACCATATTCTTTTTAGATGAAGGATTCTAGGAAAAATTATATGTATTTCAACTAGTGCTTGATGAGCATGCTCAGTCATTTACTTTTTCTTTTGAATTAAATGGAGGGAATTCAAAGGCAAGCATGTTTTGCTTCATCATTGAATGGTATCAAGTTAATTGGAGTTGTTAATTGTGTACAATAGGATTAGACATGATGAGTAGTAAGACTGAATAATGTGGAATAGCCAGAGAAAAAGAATTTCAGCAGTTTACATGGCATGGCCTTTTGAAAGAATTATAGGAATGTCTAACTCTGTTTTCATGGTATATATATCAGACTTGGTAAGTCAAAACCATATTCTTTTTTAGATGAAGGATTCTGTGGAGATAAAATAGGAAAAATTATATGTATTTCAACTAGTGCTTGTCTAAATATATCATACCGTTGTTGCAGTTAAAGATGAATGCATGTTATCAATTAAATGCATCAACATATATAATTAATTTATTGCATAAATTTGAATACCTGCAAGAAAATAATTATTCTATATATATGTTTGAAATGACAAACAAGCTATATATTATACCTTATATACTGACTGGCATTTGGGAATATGTGATGGGCAGCTAATTAAGGTTATTTGAAAAATAATGCAAAGTTGCTGGACATCTTCACAGTGGCATATTAATATTTTTTAGATACACATTTTTTTATGTTCCCGGATTGATGGATTGGGGGCGCATATTGTTTTTGTCCTGTCTGTTTGTAAACTTTAACCTTCGCCATAAGTGATAACTTTTGAACCTATGAGAGATAGAGACTTCATTTTTGGTATGCATACTCCACTTATTAAGTCCTTTCAAATGACACCAAAGTCAATGACCTTGTGACCTTGACTGTGACCTATGTGCCAAAAATAGTTTTTTATTGAATATTCGCCATAATTTAAGAACCATGAGAAATAGAGACTATATATTTAGTTTGCATACTCAACTAATTTAGGTTCTTAGAATGACACCAAGGTCTTGGACCTTGTAACCTTGCCTGTGACCCATATGCTTAAAATAGATTTTTTGAACCTTCGACATAACTTTTGAACCATGAAAGATGGCGACCTCATATTTGGTATGCATTCTCCACTAATTATGCTCTTTCAAATGACACCAAGATCAATGACCTTGTGACTTTTTCTGTGTTCTATATGCTAAAAATAGCCTTTTTAAACCTCCGCCATAAATTTTGAACCATAAGAGATAGAGACTTCATATTTAGTATGCATATTTCACTAATTAAGTTCTTTCAAATGACACCAAGATCAATGACCTTGTGACTTTGACTGTGACCTA
This sequence comes from Saccostrea glomerata, assembly GCA_003671525.1. Taxonomy (NCBI): domain Eukaryota; kingdom Metazoa; phylum Mollusca; class Bivalvia; order Ostreida; family Ostreidae; genus Saccostrea; species Saccostrea glomerata. The sequence continues at coordinate 3,127,552 of PRKT01000012.1, forward strand.
TATGCTAAAAATGGTTTTTCAAACTTTGTTGTCGCTGGGGGCATAGTGTATCAAAAAACACATCAATGTTCCTCTGCACAGTTTGTTAATTGATGGATTGATAGATCATTATTTCAATCAAATACTAATTTATATAGGTAGTACTGCGGTGTTGCCCCAATATTGCTGCAGCAAAACCTGAAATAATACATGTACTGCAATTGCTTTGCAGCAACATTGCCGCAACACCTTTCTGGCAATATTACCGCAAATCTAATTTACATACGCAAAACGATATTGCCGTCATAATGGTGCAATATACTGCCAGAATGTTGCTACAATAATTGCCGCAATATTGCCGCAACACTTTTCTGGCAATATCGCCGCAAATCTAATTTACATACGAAAAACGATATTGCCGCAATATTGCTGCAATGTGTTGCCAGAATGTTGCTGCAATTTTGCGGCAATAATGCCAGAAGATGTTGCCAGAAGGTGAGTATTTTGGTAAGGGTTGTTATATTTAGCGTTAATTGACCCAACCAAGGTTATGCTGTATTACTTGGGTAGCTATAAAGTTCATTCCTTAAATATTTTCCATCTTTCCTGCCTGCCTTCTACCCTTTTTATTTGGGCTTAAAGGACATATGCAGCATGGCTTTGATTATTTTTCAGATATTGACCCTATAAGATGTAATCCCTCTTAAAGACTTAGTCATTGCCTTGCTTGTGCTCCTGATTTGTATTATAAATGGATTTTTGAGCTTGACTACCGTTCGTTATCCCCATATATTTTATGCTGTTCTATCATTGTAGTTAGACTTACTTGCCCAGAGTCCTTATATCATAACCCTGGTCCACGAGTTCTTTACTGGTCGGTACAGCGGCGGACAGAAGGAGGCGTGGTTTACCTGATTGCTGAGCTTCCCTATCGAACGCCTCCCGTAACAGCTGAAAACATAGGGAAAACCATCTAGATACTTCTGGTTAAAATCATCACCCGTTAGAAAGAGAAAAAAATTATTTTGAAACTAAAAATCTAATTTAGTTGTGTCACATTGTGTTCCTTGGTTACCTTAACCAATATAGCGAAATTCTCTTTATCTTCTGGCCTCCCTCCTCGTCGTGTAGGGTACTCCCAGTCTAAGTCTAACCCATCAAAGCCGTACTTTCGTAGAAAATCAATAGCTGAATTGACGAATAGCAATCTATTCTCTGTTGATGCAACCATTGGAGAAAACGCCTTACTACCGGCGTTCCAACCTCCAACTGCTAGTAAAGTCTTCAACTCTCTGTTCTTATTTTTCAGATTGTTAAATCTTTCATACCTGAAAAAGTACGGGGTATATAATATTAAAAAAAATACCTACCGATGACATTTGTTATGGAAGTATTCACAAAGTAGGTAGATATAAATAGCTACTGAGAACAATAACACCATCATCATGATCATGCTTCTTATATTTTACCAATTTTAAAATAATATATTGATGCTAATTGTCTTACATTTGTGGATCGTTCCATTCGCTTGTCTCTATTTGAGCACCTTCTAGTTTGGCAAAGGCGTATATCAAGTGGCTACACAACTCAGGCCTAATGTCCTCGGGAGTAAATCGAGCCGGAGCCTCTCTGTATTGCGCCCAGTTTGTATAATAGCACACTCTTCTATGTTTCTTTGTTGCTACGTTAAAATATTTTTTAACAATGCATGTAAAATGTGTACACTAGTCTGGTCCTGATTATTAAAAAAAGGCTAGAAATAACTTCTAACGGTAAATAATTATTATTTAGTCCAGCATATTTTTTTTAACCTATTTCGAGTATGCTAAATCCGAAAAACTATGCTGGTTATCATGAAAATGGCGTTAAAGAGGTCAAAATGGCGGACATCCAATTTTTCTAATTTTTTCTTAATGTCGTTCAAAATGGAGAAGTAATGAGTTAATATCTAACTGAGTGTAATAAAACTGTAAAAAATATAATAGAATGCTAACATCATTAGTTCAACTCATACAATTTAATCTTTTCTACACTTAATTCGAATTTTCTCTGACTAATATGTCTATTGTTTCTTTATTCTTCTTTGTTCAGGATTTCATATTTGCAAACATCCATACACTGCAGATTTGTATTTTTCCTCTACATCTCACTATTCTACAATTGAATGATGGTGCAGCTGTATGTTAAAAGTAAAAATTGGCGATTCAAAATGGCGGATATTCCTTTTTTCACATTATTTCTTAATGTCGTTTTCATGGGAGAAAGGATTTGCGAATATCTTATTGAGCGAAGTACAACTATGTAAAATTCCAATAGAACACTTATATGATCACTTTAAATCGGATAATTAAGTCGTTTAAACAGGTCTGGACGATTTCCAAATATGGAAGTCAAGAACGATAACTGAAAGTTGCTATAAATATACATCAAGTACACGTAATTATTTTTCTGTCCAATCAGACAACAGCATTTTTACACACCTCAAAACATATTTTAAAAGAACAAAAAGATATCACGTGCTTTTGTTTTTTTTTCCTCAAAAAGATTTTTTGAACAAAATATCTTTAGAAGTAAGATGAAAACTTTTAAAGGATAAGGTATTCCCCACATATTTACCGTGAACAACCTTGACATTTTTATCTCGCTAAAGAAAAAATGATAATGCATTATACAATGTAATCATTTAAGGAGGTATAAATCACACCAGCAATATCTTATCAAGTTTAATTATGAAATTTACCAGAAAATATATGTTGGTTAATATAATTTTGCATAGCAGTCCGATTTTCATCGATGATGCTTGAACTCCATCTGTTTAGATCCACTCAAACAAGTGTTTATCGAATAGACTACATATAGTTTTAAATACAATGAAGCGCATTGAAGTGGTAAAATTTTTCGTTTTTATGGAACGTTTTGAGCTTTCTTTAGACACGCCCATTTCTTTAGAAAGGAAAAATCGTTCAAATTATTCAATCGAATACCTGTAGAACAAGTATTCTATTAATATAATAACCAATCAAATTGACGGGCTACATAAACACCGAGTAAGCACGTGTTCGACTGATACTTGTGTTATGCTAACATAAATAAACATGATAAAATCATGATTATGTACAAATTCGTTGCAATGCGTGTTAAACAGAAGAAAGGACTCTATATTCAGCTCTTTTTTTTATTGAAAAGTCTTCATTTCAGTGTAAACTAATGTTGCTGAACGCGGAAAGTGAGGTGTCCTAAAACATTGCGACGAATATTTCTTTCTCATTTCTGAAGAAATGGGCATGTCATTATAATATAATTGACGTTCAAAACATGACTCAGAACGTGTCAACCAAATGGAAAAATTTCACCACTTCAATGCGCTTCATTGTATCACGGGTTTCATGAGCGCCGAAAATTAAGCTATGCAGACTTTATAAATGAGAATAAGGAAAGGTGTAAAACGTGGAGAACAGTGAAGAATTATACATGAATGCGTCTTAAAAATACCAGGGGTATCCCAATATCTTACCTCGCATATCAAAAACTGCATGGTCTTTTTTTTAATAAACAGTCAAAAATAATTAAGACTGTTATCTAGCTATTCCATACGAGTTTTATGTCGGGCTCTAAAAACTGAAAATTACGTATTTATATCAATTTTTCAACGTAAGTTAAACTTAAGGATTGCTACCTCCTAGTGATAGATTGATTTTATCCCACTTAAAACGTATTCTAAGCTTTCAAGTCGTGTTTGTTCACGGTAGAATTGTCATAAATATTATATTATTCCTAAATGTGCATAAATATTATAAAAAGTTTGTTCTAAAAAAATCTTTTTAGCAAAAAACTTAAAAGCAACGTGTTTTATTTATTTTCTCATATGTTTGTCTAAATGCTGTTATCTGATTGGTCAGAATGACTAGCGCCTTGTTTATTCTGTGTATTAATAGCAATTCACAGTTATCGCTCTTCACTTCCTAATTTGGAAATCGTCCAGACCTGTTGAATTTAAAATGTGTTATTTAGCTCAAAATGGTAGAAATACCCAAACTGCTTAATTCTGATTCGTATTGCAGAAAATAAATTACAGATTTTTCTTTATTCCTGAAATAATGTTTAAATATGTAATGAAAGTTGGAGGATATTTTTGATAATGACGTAGGATTTTTATAACACGGATTCTTGTTTAATTACTTCTATTATTAAGATAAATTTTTGACGACAATTCCGAAGACATTTTACCTATTACCCAACTTATCATGCTTCTTCATATAAAAAGTTAATAAGATCATACAATAATTGCTGTTTTGAGAACAAAATGAAAACTAAGCTACCCCAAGAGCAGTATTCCCCGAGTATTAAGGTATACGTAAACCATAAATTTTCTTGATTGTCCAGCTCTGATTCTGTGTCCCTACTTTTGCATTTCGTTATTCTCAGTCAAAAATTCAACTGCATTCTCAAATATTTCATGTTGTGAACGGTCCTCCTCCACCTATTTTGTATTGAACAGAGTATATAAATTTAAAATTTTGAAGTTTACAAAATCTGAAAGAAGAAATGTTAGTGTTCATTCCTCCCTCCATTCTCGATACAACCTTACACTATCCTAACAAAGAAGTGTGGATCAAGTTGCCTTGTTAAGTTCTTGGAGTGTTCGACAAGAAAATTGTGTTGTCAAGAGAAGTGTTGACTAGATCGAAGTCAAGAATGGCTTAGGCCGATTCGTACGAAAGCTTGTAAGTGATAGGAATTATGAGGAATATGCAGGCGCACTTAAATTGCATAATTATACAACTTTTCTCACCAAAAAATGCACACAATGTGAATCCAGATGATAAAGTTTGAGAATTTTCTTGCTGATAGAATGACCTTTCTACCCTAAAAGAAAACAAATCTATACGCAGTCACGAAATAAAGAGCTATCAGAGATTTTTATATTAACCCCCCCCCCCCCCC
>PRKT01000012.1:3135470-3173852 GCA_003671525.1 Saccostrea glomerata
AGTCAATTTTACCGGTATGAATACCAAGACTTTTAATTCATTTTCAACATAGGATACCTGCGTTAATTCTGCTGGCGTGAAGAGAAACACTGTTGTTTACTTACATTGGGAAAATTAATGGATATAATAATTCAATACATATTCTTGGTCTAATATAATGCTAAGCAAATAAATGGTGCCTGTTTTGGAGGGTAACAGTATATAAATGGTGCCTGTTTAGGAAGGTAACAGTTGAAATTGACACCCCAAGGAAAACCATGTCAACCGACGCGTCAGCGGAGGTTGACAATAGTTTTCCGAGGGGTGTCAATTTCAACTGTTACCCCGTCAAAACAGGCACCATTTATTTTATCATACTGAATGTCTTCTTGATTTACTATGTCAGCAATACAAATCGTCGATCGCCTTTTCGTTCACGTTTAGAAAGCTTTCAAACTCCCCGCTATTTCGAAAAAGATTTACTGACCTCTTTATTGTTTATTTGATACTCTACGAGTCCTTTATCATCTAAAGTTTCATTATTTCTGCACTCGCAAGCATGTTTCGTCTGTCGTTTGTTGTTGTTTGCTGACAATGGTTTTCCTTGGGGTGTCAATTTCAACTGTTACCCTCCAAAACAGGCACCATTTATATACTATTACAAATTGTGTAACTAATTGTAAATAACCATATTTTCTATCTCACTTTTAAGGATAGATCACTCTAACAGTAGAAAACAACCCCAAAATTAGAATTCAATAATGTGCTGTGTTTAGAGCTTCCTTTAAGCATGCTCTTGTGGATTTAATCAAATGAAATGTATAAAACTCGTATGATGATAACAGTATATTGCTAAGTAAGGGAAGTTGACGATTGAAAAAGTTAAAGTCATATATCACGTTTATTATAAAGCTTGGTTTATTAGATTATAACATTTACGTTTTATACAAGTAAAATATCTAAATATGAAACAGATGTGTCAGACTCTGTGGTATCTTTTATTTCAAGCTCACTATAGGATTTATCGTTTTGACATAAATATAAAAATAAGCATTGTTGATTGACAAATTGTCGTCGATATTTCTAAATGTCGAGTTGAAGGCTACAACAAATGTTTCTTCTCACGTATAGGATACAAAACAAATATTTGCTTCATATGAATACAAAAACAGGTCTGTCAATAAGGAAGCGCAATTGGTATTTCCGATATATAATTGGAAGACCTGGTCTCCAAAAAATCACATAAATATTGTCAATCAGAAACTCGGGTATCCTTTTTTAATATCAACTTCAGAGTATTTGTGTTTACAATCAGAATGTCTTTAACAAAATACTCACAGTAATTGTGCAAATTACTAATAACAAGGTAAGTTCCGAGTTCCATTTTTATTGAAAAAACAGCTGTAAATGATGTCAGAAAGCCTAGAATGACGTTAATTTATCTTCGGAAATGCTTGTATGTAAAAAGTTCAAAAGTAATATTTTATGCTTGGTTTTGGTATTAAAAAAATTATATGAAATTCTCCTAAAATTCCTTGGAAGTTTTTAGTATTCACATCCGATTTACATCATTTCTCGAATACATGTAAAATGTTGTACAGTACTCCTGAAGTTTCTCCTTCACTACTTTATTTTGGTGAGGAGTAAAGAAAAAGGCTTAGATTGTAAGGATTTTTATGTAGATTCGAAATCCAATAATAGATTCTTACGGAAATTCAAATTCATGTTGGTTGTAATACCGAATTTCAGAGTACTTGTTTGAAAATCAAAATGATTTATGACCCATTACAAGATCTGAATAATCAGTACCCCCCTCCCCCTTTTTTTTATTGAGCAAGGCATAGAATTTGCTCATATAGCTATGCTATCAAAAAGTCTCTTCTTCAGTTTATATCAATAGGAATCATTGAATAAGTCGTAATGTTAAGGAAGAAAATACAATAAATTTAATATTTTTAAATTTTAATTATGACCTCGGTTTGATGCTGAAACTTTCAATGACAGACCTAGGGTCATCTCAGTTTATAAAAGATATACTAAATGTTTAGTTAAGTTATACTCTTTTTTTTATTTATAGAAATAGAAATTGCATCTTAAGTAAAAAAAAGACGAACTACGTGCGTTACATTTGATTATCAACTCACGTACAAATGATAATCATGCACGATGACAATTCAAGCTAAAGTAAAATACCCACTAGAGTGTCCGATTTATTATTATTTCTATCATTCAAAAGACTGAAATTCCTAGACTTTGACTTGACAATAAAGAATTAAGAACAAACCACAATGGATTACATCGTCTTCCTGATCTATACATAGAGCTCGCTGAGATATGCACAGTTTGAAAGGGCATGCTTCCTTCTCTGAGGCACCTGATCACTCTGGGATTTACAGGAACCCTCGTTTAATAAACTGTTAAGGTCAGACGACACGTTCCTCAAATAAGTGTTTTTATATCTTGGTATTTTATAATCTTTTTTAATATTTGTCATTCTCTTTTGATTTCTACATTATTTTCAAAATGTTTTTAAATATTAGTACACCAAAAATTGTGTTATAGGCCTTTTAGAAGATTACCCATAAGGGTTATATAAGAAATATGACCCTACCGTATCTTGGCCAAATGCCTGGTAAGGTACCCTAATTTTTTGTGAGGAAACTTGTTTAAGTACCTTTACTTCAATGACAAATTCTTAGGAAAAATTATATATTTTTGAGGAACGTGTCGTCTGACCTTAAGAGATCTGTGTTGTTTGGAGGTTTTAGCTCGATCACTGTGTATTTCACTTTTAAAGTGTTTGAAGATATAATGAAATTAGCGGAATTCCTGAGCGGTTTGGCATTTAATGTAGAAATCTAAGACAATCGAGTGATGATAGCAGTGACACCTGTTAATTGTATTTTGTGATCACCTGTCACACATGTACACACCTCATTTATCTTAACTAGGGTCGACTGGTAAGTTACTGTTCTCATCACGTGTTATCTAAGATTTAATGTTTTCATGTTATTTTATATGTTATCTATTTATTCAATACTATTGTTACTTTCTTGCTTCTTGTGATAGATTTTTAAAAAAGGAATTTTCATAATCTTAGAATTAAGGAGAGTAAAAAAGATCTGGTTTTAATCAGACTGATGTGTCTGACATTTCAATTGTTATGAAATCTTGAATGAATTTCTTGAAATTCTTAATATGACAAAAATGAATTTTGCATAAAAATGAAAGAGCAGCATTAAATTTTCTCTTTTTGAATGTCATAGAAAGAATCGCCCTTGAAGAAATCTAATTTGACATCTTTTAAAGAAGATTTCAGAAAGTGAGATTAGAAAGAAGGCTCTTCCTTTCCATTTTCATTTTATTTTTTTACAATAAAAATTTTATTTTCTTCAAAATATGTAAACCACTGGTAACATTTCATGGGCATATGAAACCGTAAGGATGTTTTAAGAAAAAGTTCAAGATATATTTCCAAATTTTATGAAAAATTTCAAGATATATTTACAATTTTCAACGAAAAGTTCAAGATATTTACAATTTTTAAGGAAAAGTTCAAGATATTTTTACAATTTTACCGAAAAATATTATATTTTATATTCGTGAAAGCGTTTTAAGTGTTTAGGTTTACTACAATTGATATGTATGCGCCAAAGTCAAAAATTGAGAACAGCTAGGGGGATTGAATAATATGCATAGAAATAGCTAAATTCAGATATTTTGAGTATCACTGATGAAATTGTAAAAGTTAAAATACTTAAAATATACTCCTATAATATATCAGAAACGAACATTATATTAAACTAGTACAGAATTTTAAATTTCTGATAAATTAATTGATAAATAAATAAATATTTATTGTTTAAAACTAACGGAATAAGGGAACCGAAAATTGCGTCATACTTGATTTCTGTTTGTTGGGATAAGTACATATTTTGAATAAATCTCAAATATCTTGATAGAAAGCAACATTTTCACGTTGCTCAAACCTAAATTCGTAGAATAGGAAGATTACTTTTGATCACTATCTTTGAAATGTTAATTAGCTACTTGTTTACAAACACGGACATTTTTTACAATGATTTATCCCATTTCTTTGACAAAAAAAAAACAATCTGCTGATTACAATAACTCTATGAAACCAAAATACACATGGTAGTAGGAAAACATTATAATATTAAAGCAGTACAAGGTCCGAGCAATTATTAGTATGACATTGCATAATTAACACACAGTGCAAATGTCATTTTTACGTTTTAATTGGACGTCCATGGACACTGATTAACATTCTATGTTACTCAAGCAACAGGAAGGTAGTGTGATGAATATTCAGAATTTTCTTTGAAGGTCCCATTAGCATTTCTTGTAAAAACTTTGACGTAACTTTAGTTTAACCTCGGTTTAAATAGAAAATACATCCATCTTTAAACATTAGGAGCAATATAATTCAAAGTAATTCAAAATACCAGAAAACCAAAGATTTAACAGTCAACGTATTGATTTCTATTAGCTTTCGTTTTAATGATATTATGAAGAACTAACTAGCGCAAGTAAACGTATTTAAGTTATAAATAAAATTAATGCCATCTCCTCCATCTCTTTCAAAGATTAAAACCGTATATTCATTGAAAAAAGGATTGTTAAGATATGATTATTTTAACACTATTATGGGAGTAGCAAATATTTTTAAAAGTAATTGTTTTCACCTCAAATACTCACCATTTTAAAATCCAGCTTAATAAAATCTATCACTATTTCAGGAAAATCCAAATAAATTAAAGAAACACTATAATCCTTCTAAAGAAATCACTATTATTTTCTTAAGCTCATCCCAACGTTTTAATTAGACGCAAACTGATTTCTTATTGCTGGAAAGCCATTACGATGGCATAAAGAGAGTCCTGAGCAGTAAAGATGGCCCACACTATTCCGATAAGTCTCGCCCGAGGCCCAACCAGCTAATGTCACGGAGTAAGTGACGGATAAGTAAAACAATTACTACAATCAATAAAATTGTGCAAGGGCCACCAAAAAATGCATGTTAGGAGAGGGTGTAGAAGTTTTTTTTACAATATATATCATCAGGTAAAATCAAGCGTCAAAACTTGAAGTCTGTTCAAATATCAAAGAGAAGTAATTAAGGAAAATAGTCAAAGTTGTCCGTGTTTAACATAAAAATTGTTTTCATGTCACAGTAAATGTTGCACAATATTCCCCTAATGCAAAATCGTTCGTAGAAAAAGTATAAAGAATAAATTCGTGGCAGTCTATACTCCATAGACTATTCATCAAGTTTGACAGAATTATCTTAGGTGAAAATAATTATTGATTTATTATTGGGATTTATTGCTTAAACAGTGTGTATATCATCTTCTCAATGTCAAAAGCTAACGTGGCAAATATTATGTAATGGTGGAATAATTAACAAGTAACAAATGCGTCTTAAAGTTCTGCAGTTCAATGCAACAGAAAGGTTTTTTTTATAATAATGATTCAATATTTTTTTCATTTATCAAAAGTTGCTCATTTAGTATTTCATGTCAGGAGATAAGTACATAAACAAAAAAAAAATCTTTTGGTTTAAAGAAATTTTTGCCTAGCCTGTTTCTTAGGTCATTGTCAGACAAATCAGTTAATTAATTATTCTGCTTCATTGCATTTTCCGTCGAGATAGAAAACGCCCATGACGTGATTTTCACATCCTTTAATACGAACGTTTGAATCTGCATTTCATTATCACTCTTTGTTTTGAGAATTTATCGAGCTTAATAAAGTTATATATATTTTCATAACTTACACTAGATTTTATCAATTGAATTTGTTTTCGTGTTATATAGCTAATAACTGTTACAGGATCATTATTTCCTTGGTGAAATATATGAAGATAACGAACAGTACATAATAAAGCGCATAAAAAAATACGATGATATGGAGATAACGAACAGTATTCAATCTCAAAGTCAATAAAACAATACAAAATAGGAGCAGAGCAAACACGGACCTTTCATACATCAGAGGTGGGATCAGGTGCCATGGAGGAGTGAGCATTCCCTGCTGACCAGTCACACCCGCCGTGTGTTCATTGTCATGATAGTGAAATAACGGAAAAATCCGTCCTCAATTCAGTGCGTAAATAATGGACTAACTATTAGCATGAAAAATATCAGTCAGCATTTGACTCAATGATGAATTACACTGCTCACAAGGTCATATACACCATATAACTTACGAAATGATGTGTCAACTTTAAACAAAACTGCAGAAATTCTTGTTTCATAAACTAGTTTGTCAAATATTTACCTCGTTTAAGAAATAATGAATACGTAGGGAATGCTCTTGTGTATCGAATCAACTGAGAGATATAGACTCCGTATGCAGGTGATGAAGGTATATTGCTGCATTCGTTAGGGAAAATTACGATTGAAAAGTTAAAGTCATCACGTTTATCATAGAACTTGGTTTTTAGAGTACCATTAACGTCTTTTCAAGTAAAATATCCAAATATGAAACAGATATGTCAGACTCTGTGGTCAAGTTTATCTATTATTTCAATTTTATTAATTATTCAAGTGAATAGAATTTAATAAGTGGAAAATATAATCATTGTTGCCATTTTTAACCCATCGATTGATTTTTTAATACACCAATTATATCAACATTTCTAAACTCGCAGGCATCTTGACCAGAAGAAGAAGGCGTCTTCTGAAAAGAGTGGTATAAACAAAGTCGGCTGTCAATCATTTTTTCTTAAGGCGTCAATAAAAATCAATTTCGTGGGAACGTGTGACAAGAAGAGATCAATTAACACAACCTCAAAATTATAATTTCAAATTGTTTACGAAGTTCGATAAAGCGTTGAATATCTTATTTCTTTTTCAGATTTAATTTGTTTTTGATTTGCTTGAAAATCTCTAAATAAAGTGTTAAATGTTTCAGTACTTTCGTTATTCGTTATATTCGATTTGGACTTTCTTTGAATATTGTTATTTATGTCAGAAAAATAGAAAAAAATAATGCTTTGTTAATTTGAACTTACTTGTCTTAAAAATTAACAGATTTTTTAAACTTTCGTGCATAAAACATCTAGAGATTTGGGTTGCACTTGAATTACAAAATTCTACATTGAAATGCTTTCCAAAATAAATGCACATCATTGAAATGGCATGTCTTCTTTAAACAAGTATGTGTTGTAAAGATTATGGCATTTGGTAAAGACCACTATCAGTCGCCAGCGTGGTTAGTGCGTTTGCTCAGTAGGAAGTTGATCTTTATGTTGCAGGTTCGACTCCCACGGCATGTTTGACAAAGATATCGGTCTCTGGGATATTGAAATGAAAGCAATTGTTGTGTAGTTTTATCATGTTGTAAATTTTGAATTTACAAGGAAGAGGTACATGTAAGTCCCAAATTTACAACATGATAGTTTACTGTTTAATGGAGACTGCATGGTCATCAGTAGTCAAGATAATAATTCGCCAAGGCATCACATGGTGAAAAGTCCGGGAAAATATAGAGTGATTCGGTTATCATTACATAGAAATACTTAGTAATGTTAATAATTAACATAAAAATATAAGGTAAAAAAAATTGTAACTTTCAAATATACATTTTTAAAACGAATTCTTCATAATTCAAGGCTTTTTGTATTTGCCTAGCAAGAGTAGTCCTACAAAACCATATTTTGTTTTAGAAATTGACACGTAGAGGGTCACGAGTCTACGGGATCATTATTCTAAAATTCACACGGAGAAAAATGACACAAAGGTCATAATTTCTACAAAAAAAATTATACTAAGAACATTGACCAGCGGGAGTCAAATTTCAAATACAGAAAAATGACCCCGATTAACATTTAACGGGGGTCACTTTTTTATTTACCCTGATATTTTTCTTTCAAAAAAGCTCACTTGAGCGTTCGGCGCGATAATACTCATTACTAGAGTACTGCAAAGAAGCGCCTGATGAGACATATCATTATACCCCCCGCTTGAAAAGCGGGAGGGTATATAGTAATCGTTAATTCCGTCCGTCCGTCCGTCTGTCCGTCCGTCCGTCCATCCGTCCGTCTGTTACGCTTTTTCTTTTATCCGCAACTCCTCTTATACTACTGAGTGAAATTCAATGAAACTTTCACAGAATCTTTATTACATATTGCCATTGTGCACCTCCTATTTTACTTTTTAATTCGACACATATTTTAGGTTTCCCAGAGCAAAACATGGACATTGCCATTTTTTGTTTACCTATGACGTCACATAATAGAAGCTTCTGGATAACATTTTATATTCATTTATTTTGTTGTTGACGAGCAGTGTTCCCCATATATCGAGTATCATTTTTTAAACAATTTAAACTTAGTAAAAGGTATTTTTCTAGTCTTTTGTTGATCAGTTTTTAAAGAAAAAAAATCTGAGAAATCGCTAGCCTTGATTGTATACCATTTAACATCTGTAAATTGCGTACTACGCATAAAATTCGTTTAAATGGTTTGAAGTCATGCTTTTCACGTGGTTGCCCTTGTATGTTTTTATCACTAGAAGTATTTCACAAGGAAAAAAAATAAACATAAAATTTAAAATACAAATATCCGTGTCAATCATAGATTTTCTCCACGATAAAGATAGCTCATTACTATAACAACATGCAAAATATTGTGTTTGTGACTTCATTTTATGGTAGTTTCACAGAGTATCGACGTGTATTATTAAATATATATTAGATAAAAATCATTCATGATTTTTTTCATTCATAAACAAGTTTCATTTATTTTCATCATTTAGTGTAGATATTTAAAGAATCCATATTTTTATTTTTATATAGAAAGAAAAAACCACTATTTCTTTTTCAAGAATTCTGATAGGAACACAATTAAATATTCCTTATTGTCTTCAGACAGTTTAATTAAAAAAGAAACATGAACAAACAACACTCATACATTTTGGGGTCAAGGACAGTAGGTATTAATAATGTGAAAACCATGTCAATTAATTAAAGAAGTGGTAAGATGGCCCTCCTACGTGGCCTTTGATCTGGAAGTGTCTTATTCGTCGTACATCTGTAAGTTTATCAAAATATTCAAACGCACAGAAATTTATTACAAACACCGGTACAGTTCATCAATTTAAAGTTTATTTTAAAAGTTTCTATTAAAATTTTCCAATCAAACAATATCTTATTTTAACAATCACTTCAAAAGTGACAGATTGTTTTAAATATAAACAAGAAATGTAAATTTTGTACTATCTGAAAATTAATGATTTACAACTCAATTTAAATTAGGAGTATCAAAGGAATCTAGAGACAGCAGAATGTTAATTAAAGTTCAATATTTAAGACCTTAATCACAATTTTTTATTCACAATTCATTTTTATACAAAGAACTTAACATTATAACCACATTCAAATATAAATACTGCTGGGCATATTAGCATGGTTTACCATACATCGTCAAGACTTGTTACTTTGGTGGTTGAGAAGCGTGGTTCACCACACATCATCAAGATTTGTTACTATGATTGTTGACGAGCATGGTTTACCAATTACAATGCAGCGTCAAAACTTGTAACTTTGATTGATGAAGAGCATGGCTTACCATACTTCGTCAACACTTGTTACTTTGGTTGTTGAGGTGCTTGGGCGAGTGGAAAGGTCCGATTCCTTCTTCATGATTGTCTTTCTCCTATTGTTTACAGTCTGTACGTCACCTACACGGTTGTTTTTTCGGCCGACATTGTCCTTTTCCTCCTCCTCCTCCTCCTCCTCAAAATAAATTTTATGACAAACGACAACGATCCGATAGAACAAAAGAGCAATCATAAGTGAGTTTTTGCAAACAAAGAACAGGATACCAAAGGTAATCAATTGATACCGAGCTAAAGCATACACCCTTACTGCCAAAAATGGCCCGTCCATAATCAAGATAGAAATCATCAAACTCCAGATCTCAAGTTCAAAGAGTTTACCACACGAACACACCCCGCAGCCCTGTCTTCTTTTGAAATTTTGGTTTCCATCGTCTTCACTGACCGCCTGTGATCGTCTGCTGTCCCGAGTAGCTGTTAGAACTAGTGTAAATTGTAGAAGACTTAACGTCCAAACCGAAAATATAATATACGTCAGGACTGTATCGGAGCGAATTTCCGGCTCTTCGAAGACGACAAAGAGTTCCATGACGTCAGAGGCAGAACCAATATACACGAAAAGAAGCTGTGAGAGTTGATCACGTGTTAGAGTTCCCCTGGGAAGCATCCACCTTCCGATTATCAAGATGAAAAGCATGGACTGTTCCAAGACCTCCCTCCATGTGTCTGGGTCCAGTTTAACGGGGATAGTTACCTAACAAAAGTTTTAGAACAGTAAGAGACTTGATATAAATAAAAGTACACATGTACTATATCAGTGCAAAACCTAAATAAATGTTTCCTTGTAGTTCTGTCTTACCCCTTCAATCTGCGACAGCTCCTGTACGTTGTCAGTGATGTTGTCATTGTTGATCAGATCGTCGTACTTGTTGACCCGATCTATCTCCAGTAACCACAAGGCAGGTACGACACTGACTAGGTAGAACAGGAAACAGGGACAGAACCTGAAACAGAATAATGAGGACTAGGTCATTTATTGTATGTTAAGTTATTCAATACTTGTAAAAATATATCTTAAAGTGTCATAGTATTCTCTAGGCATATAGCTTTTTTGTGAATGAAAAAAAATTGTACCGTAAAGTTTTATTAAAAATGTCTGTGTGCCAATCTTAAACCATGTTAACGCTTCAGAAGAATCTTCTGGCCAATTGCAATATATATTTTTTTCTCTGTTAGTAGTTTATATATTAAACGTTCTCCGAGTGAATTTACTGATTAGGATTTAGTATCCACATGCATGGGAATTCTGCTTGAACATTTTAAGCAATGTGAAACATATGGAGATAACGAACAGTATTCATGATAAAAAATCCATAAAAATATTCAAAATAGGAGCAGAGCAAACACAGACCTCCAAACCATCAGAGGTGGGATCAGGTACCATGGATGAGTGAGAATCACCCGCCGTGTGCTCCTTGTCATGATCGGGAAATACCAGGAACATCCGTCGTAATAATAAATAATGACCTTACTATTAGTTTGAAAAAAAAAGTCAGTCAGCATTTGGATCAATGATAAATTTTATTTTCTGACAAGGCATTGTATCTAATCATAGAACTTACAAAATGATGACTTAAAATGAGACTGCTGATGTTTTTGTTTCATTAAATTGTTTGTCAATAATTTACCTCGTTTAAGAAATTTTTCATACGTAGAGCATGCTTTTGCGTATCGCATAAACTTAGATATATACACTCCGTATGCAGGTGATGGAGGTATATTGATGCATAAGTAAGGGAAGTTGACGATAGAAAAGTTAGTCATCACGTTTATCAAATCGCTCGGTTGTTAGATTACCATTTAAGTCTTTTTCAAGTAGATTGACCAAATGTGAAACAGATGTGCCAGACACAGATCTGTGAGGATTTTTTTATCTCAAGCTCACCAGGATATGTAGCATCGACATAAGAATGGAAATTATCATTGTGACAATACGTCGTCGATATATCTAAATGTCGAGTAAAATACACAACTGCAAAAGCCAGTGATTTGAGCTGTTTTTTCCCTCTATATTCTGTTGAGGGTGAGCCTGAGTTCTAGCAACAGGAATCACGGTTACGCGGGCCCTTCGTCCACTTATTCACCTGCCATCAATCTGGATGTAACTTTAGAGGCATATCACATTAGATTTCAATCGATTCAGATGACTGATTGATCATAATGCAACATCCAGTTTATAACTTTAAGCTCTTCCTCTACGCCTATACGTTTTAAATAAAAGCACTTCAGAACATTGCTTTGTTGTGAGTAAATAAATTTATAAATTTTCCAGATTTTTATTAAGAAAAAGATTTTCATATTTAAAAATTTATCTATGATCTTATTATTGCGATGCATGAAATAACTTGATATTGCTGTCATTTTGAATTTTGAAATTACCGGATGGAAGTAGTGTAAAGAAAAATAGATATGACTTTGTGATTTTGTAATTACTACCTTGCACTTAGTTTATTCAAAATCTACAACACTCATTTCGTTGGCCAACTACCGTGCTGGATTTGTTACAGTGTATAACATTCATAGCTAAAAGTTACTATGCATATTATTGTTAATTCTTTTACACATTGGTATCCTTCATCTTCTTGGAAAGAGCTCTTCCGAGTCATGCATCATGTCCAATCCAATCACATGTATGTAATTTTACTCAATTACATAAAATACTTATTGAAATGAATTCAAGCTCAAGTTAAAAACTACATCGTCTCATAAAAAAGGGGATTGATCAAGAATAACATATATAAACTATGTCATTTATACAAACTCCGTTCGCTGATTTCCTATAAAACCGACTGCAACTTTATTTGATAGCAGATTAAAGAAGAATCGGACCTGACTCTAAATTTGGTTCATTCTGAAATCTAGTTTATCTGACGCTTCCTGTGGAAGGAAATATTTTTGATTTGTTTTGCTTTAAAGAAAAATTTAAATGCGTTTTGTAAATATATCTTTAAAGATAGAAATGAGTAAATCAATTAAATTTTGTTATAATTGAGTAATAGATATGCAATTTCTCTCAACTTTGCAATACTTAAATTCAAAAGTTCATTAAGCTATTTACATTCTTTTTCAATGTCATTTCATTAAAATTACCGATACATGTATATCAACTTATTAATCAATGATTAATATTTTTCTGATACTTTATGATTTTTAGTATTATGAAATGCTCACTCTTAAAAGAGTAGAACAAGAGTAGATACTCACAAATATACGTATAGTTGGATGACTAATATACTTAATTGTGTGATTTATAAGCGTGTTCGAATTGCTTACGGTACGTTACTTAATTCAAAAACAGATTCTTGGTCGGGAATATTTACCATTTTCGTTCCTGTCCTTTGAGCCTGATGACGGTGTACAGGGCGTCGATGACCAGTAGAAGGTTAGTAATGGCCAGACACCAGTAGTAGTTGTTGTCCAGCACATCCGCCGTCCGCCAGATTGTCACAATACTATGTGTAATCAGTAATAGCCGCACTAAGATAGCCTTTATCACAAACTTTACAGAAAGCTTCCTCTTGGAAATTTCAGAATCAGTCTCAAACTCTATAATTTCTACATCTCCCTTCTCCTTTGTAGTCATTTTGAATTTTCTTTTGCTTTTTTCTTTTCTTTTCTTTTTTTTTTTTTGTACTTTAATTCCTTGGCGAAATTAGAGAAAAGGACATTTCCTTAATGTAAAAAAATTTTAAAATCATATTAATAACTTGTTCTTTGTAAAGGTTCAAACAAAGTTCGGATTGTCACTTTTTTCCATGTTTCGTGGCAAGGTGGTCCCCCAATAATCAAGCCTTTGTACAAATTGGTTTTATTGGCGATGCAAACATAATTAAAATATCAAACACGTGACCTCTCTGTATTTCCGAAGTCTTGTCTGTACTTGGCTGTTGCAGATTTTTAAAATACAGAGGTAAAAAACAAAATTGCTTTTGTGTTTGTTCAACCCCGAGATTGATAAATTTAATGTGTTCCTTAGTTTAAAGAAGTTTTTACCTTTGAATTTCAAACGAATAAACATTTCATTTTAAAGTGATATGGATGATTAGGCGAAATTCACATATAAACATCCTGAATTTAAAATTACTTAAATTTCCTCTTCACGGTGTGTAATTTGTTTTTTTTTTTAAATCTCAATAATAGTTCAAGTTTCAAGAAATAAAAATCGTAGTTATCACGGTAAGGAAAGCTAAAATTCAATAAATGAATAAAAAAGAAAAGTCAATGTGCGCTTAATTAACTCGACACCAAATTTTAATGTCTTTGTCAATTGTTCAAATTTCCTATCGAAATACACCCTGTGTTTTTATCCCAAGTGTATATTGAATTAAACCGGGCCAGAAAGGTAAAACTCTCTGATATCAGTGCATATAGACTTAAGCAATGTGTTTTGTTATTGCCAAGAGAATATAGAATTAATCTGTTTGTTCTTTCCCCCAACTGAAGGCTAAGTTGGAGCATTTGATCTTATTATAGTGTCGATTGAACCTTAAAGGCATAAAAATGTACCTGATTATACACTTAAAATTCATTTTATTTGTATGGTGAATTGTTAAGTGATATGGTCTACAACTTTTTAATGTTTCAAAGAAGTTATACTTTTATTCCCAAGTCAAATGTGTCGTTGCTTTTTTAAAAATAGATTTTAAGAAATTAAACTCACACTTACTAGTATGTAAAAATGAACACGAAGATACCTTGCATTGCACGGGTATTTTAACGCACAGAATATAGAGGAATATTCATCATCAAGAAAACTTTAACTGTTGTCTAATGTAAAACTACCAAATCCATTTCTTGAAAGACTAATCAAGAATAATTCTTGAACTTTTAAGAAAAGTTCATGAATGATATTCTTGAATCTGCTCACGAATTGTTCACGAAGAAGATATGAAGTTAAAATTGGACACTCATGATTTCATGGATTTTATTCATGAAACCCAAGTTCAAGAATAGTTGGTTGTTCATAAACAAACTTGGATTATATATTAGCCTTCGAACTTGTAAGAAAAAATCTTCTGCATGAATCATATTAATAAGTTCATTGCATCTTCATGAACTGTTTATGAATAATTTGTAAAAGTTATTCAAAATGTTCATGAATAAATAAAATTCATGAACCATTCATGAATATTCTTGGTTATTTGTAAAAATGCAATATTTTTATTCATGTTAATTCCTGAACATTCATGAAGTCAAGCAAAATGAAAAACTGTAAAAGAATATATAAATTACAATACAGCATCTTGAAAGATTTCACAAAATTTTTGTTTTCTAACCATTGCAACAAAATAGTAGACGACCTTGTTAAGTGACAATGATAATAAATTAATTATGTTGTTCATTCCTGGCAAACTTATGAAAAATTTCAATTCAAATGCGACTTTTTGCAGAATCCTTAACCTTACTTGGTCAAAACGAGAGGGGTCCTTCATCAGGATATTTCTAAGTGTGTTTTATGCCAAAAATGGAATAATATTTAATTCCAATCTGGTAGAAAAGTGTGTTTGGCAATTAGGGCATCAGCTAAATGGGCTTTCAAGGATTTTGACCAGATCGAGGTTCCTGGTGGTCAATTAAAAAATTGCTTTTGGCATTCCTTGAGGAATTTCCAGAATTTCATCATTCGGATCCTTTGATCGAATATTATTCATATTTTCATTTCTTTCTTTTGTTTTTCTTCAATAGCCCGGAATTTTTTTGCAGCCAGAGTTTTCTTCCGATCTTAACTCCTCAATATCATCTATAAACTGCTTCTCTTTTCTTTACAAGAACAAAGATTTTCAGATAATGTTCATGAATATGAACTTAAACACATTTGTATTTTTTGCAGATTAACGTTTCAATTAATTTTGCTGCATTTTTGCATCATTAATGCACTGCCAAATAAAAAAACATTCCGAGCGGGTTTTTAGTTTCGCCTGTTTCCCTTGCTCGCCATGTTGTAGGTCAACATGCAGAATTATGAATGTTTTGAGTCTCAATCTTACTTGTATGTTTCTTTGGTTGGATCCCTATTCAAAGCAAAGTTTGGCAAAATTATCATTAATAAAGACAGAACTAATTTACAAATAGACAGTAACATCTACAGACAAATATTTGGTTCAGTGATTGCCTCCATTTTTTGTAACTTACCACAAATATTTGCAGTTTATGAAATAAATTGATCCTCTGGATATTCCTTCTTCGTATTCTGTTATTTTCTAAAACTTTTCAACCCAAGAATAGTACGGTACAGTACAAACAAAAGATATGATAATTGTTTAGTTGTTAATAAAAATATGATACGTTTTTACGAAGATTATAAATTTTTCTAAGGCTGTTTCATTTTCTAACAATTGCTTTAAAGATTGACATTAGAGAAAATTCGGTCGAAAAAAGTTGTGTCGTGAAAAATGAGATTATTTAAACACAATATCAATATAGCTGGTTATTCTAAATGATGAAAAAACATTATATCAATTCAATTTGAGAAAAAATGCTGTCAATGACGATGCAGTGTTTGTTTAATTATAATCAAAAATAGAAATTAACCTCTTATGTTCTCCTACTCAGCTCTGATTCCATTATACTTTCAAAATTAAAATACAAAATGTTTAAAGATTTCATGATTTATTTTTTCCAGATAGTTGGTGAAAACATGTTATTAATTATACTAGAGACTGGCTTGTTCAACAATTGCATCTACATGCAAAAGTTGTATTATGGGAATAATGAGTCAGCTTCTTGCGATCGTTTGTGGCAATTATTTAAGTCTTGATGAAAAATTCATAAACATTCATTACCTCGACCTATTACGTTTTTTTCTGTCAAAATTACCAATATTCATATTGATTCATCATTTGTTCATGAACTACATTTTATGAATATTTTCATGAATAAGATTCATGAACTGTCTTTATGAACCAGTCATGAATCTGTAATAAATAAATAATGAATTTCATGAACGGTTTATAAAAGTTCCTGAAATTATGAATTTCATCTCGAAGGGATTATGCTCAATTTGATTATGATGGTATCTTAGAGTAATAGGTCAATGTCAACATTAAACCCAATTTATTCATTTTAATGAGACAATAGAATTCAATTTGTTTAAGTTTGGAAAATTCAGAATTGCTGAAATTTTAAATAATAAAAATTTATAAATATGTCTTTCAAAAGGTGAATACATTGGTATTTGTTTGCCCTTTCACATTTACATTCAATTTTACCCCGTTTAAAAATTCTGTTTAAGAATATTTTTAACCGCCGTTTTAAACTCGTCTACCCCTGAGTAGGACGAAACGATTTAAATTATTTCCCTATATACAGCAAATAACTGGGTTTTTTTAAAAGAATATTGGCTTTAATTTTATGTCTGGGAATCCAACATATATTCACTGTTGACTTTCAACTTTTAAGAAAGACAATCTTCAAAGTCTTATTTTCGTGTTAATTAATACAAGACAAACAAGATGAGTTCGATCTACCTATCGCTATTGGCTTTCTAAATTCAAGAAAGATCCTTGCAAACAAAGATACATTTCTGGGTCAAGCAAATACTCTATCAAACTTTTTTTTACTTCTTACAAAAATATTAACTGATTTAAAGGAAAAACTTCAGACGTACTGTGTTATAGAATTTGTGTTTATCAATTATGAATCTTAAAAAACTCTAAAGAACTTTAAGAAAATTTTAAATCACCATTTTTTAATGCCTAAAACATTAAAACGATTTTTCTAGGCTTTATAGAGTTACTCATAACAAATTAAATTCCAGACTTTTAGAAATCTGCTTCTTCAATAATAACGGAACTCGGAATTTTTTTCTATCTTGTGATTGGTCATCAGCAGAATTTCATCGTTCAACACTCTGATTTTACACATAGATACCCTGAAGTTGATATTTGGATGTTTTACTTATTAAAGACGATAAGGGCCAAAAAACAGGTATATAGTATATCAAACGATATTTTTGAATATTTTACTTGAAAAAGATGTTAATGGTAATCTAACAATTAAGCTCTGTGATAAACGTGATGACTTTCACTTTACAATCGTCATCTTCCTTTACTTATGCAGCAATATACCTTCATCACCTGCATACGGGGTTTATACATCTCAGTTGATTCGATATGCAAGAGCATGTTCTACGTATGAACAATTTCTAAAACGAGGTATATCATTGAACAGTATTTAATATCAGAAGTCCATTAAACAATTCAAAATAGGAGCAGAGCAAACACAGACCTCCAAAACACCAGAGGTGGGATCAGGTGCCATGGAGGATAGAGCATCCCCTGCCGATCGGTCAAACTCGCCATGTGCTCCTTGTCATGATCGGAAAATAACAATACAAAACAGGTCGTCAATTCAGTGTAAAATTATGGACTAACAATTAGAATGAAAAACGTCAGTCAGCATTTGACTCAATGATAAATTGTATTTGCTGACAACGTCATTGTATCTACCATTGAACTTACGAAATGATGACTTTAAACGAGACAGATGGTATTCTTGTTTCGTCAACTTGTTTTCAAGGGTTGAGTATAAAGTTATGACAAACTTGCTATGTATTCTTTGAAAATTAGATGTAATCAACAAAATTTGACATGCTATTGTCTTTATCTATTTTGATTTTTGTCTAAAACAATTGATTTTATATTAAAAAAAAAACTTTTTAGAAATCGTTAGATTTTGTCTACCGCCACATGGCAAAATCAGACTAATGTCCTCATTATGTGACTTTTTGGCAATCACTTTTAAGATCATCTACATGTACATATCTTATTGACCTTCACTGTCTCTTTTGAATAATATCCTTTTTTGCTACAATTCGTCTTGGTTAAATGAGTTTTGTATGGCAAAATTAAGGTTTTGAGGTATGACAGTGTAACATTTTTATGAAAACTTTTGATTATTAGTGATATAATTACAGTCTTGACTTTTCTTTCGGATCACCCCTCGTATGTATTAAGAAAATGCTAATTGTTTCTTTTTTTCAAAGGGAGTTTTATTGTACAAAACATTATAATGTAGAAATAATTATATTTAAATGCGATTTTTCAAAGTTAGTGAAAATAGAATTTCAAAGCATTAAAATATAAAAAGTTTAAAAAGAAGTGTATTGAATTTTAATTTTTAAAAAAATTAATGGATTTATCCAATTAGAATAAAGAAAAACCGGTTTTGTTGTAACGATGGTTGTTTGGAACAAACTTTTGCCCAAAAAATAACACATTGTAAATTAATAAAATTAAGCTTTGTTTAGCATATCAATATTTTTTATTATGAATATACTTTTTTAAAGTAGACGTCTCAAAAGGAAAATAGAGACTAGATTCAACTATAAAATCAAAAGATGAGAAAAGCGTCACAATTATCAACATTTAATTCCGATAAACGGTTGGAACCTAATGTTTCCCACTTGATCTTCCCCTGATATTTCCGACCCCATTCCCGGACTTCCTATCTACCTTACTTTAATGTTTCATAATCAGAATTTGCAATTGAATGCAGCACATTTCATATTTATGTTTATTTCATTGCTTTTTTATTAAACTGTTGGCAATAGGAAAACATTTCAATTTATGCTGACGCAACTTAAGCTTTGTACCTTTATATGTCGCTCATCGAAATTCCCCTGTACCGTTCAAAATCACACGAAAGATTAATCTACATACAACTCACTGAAGCAAAGCTTAAATTTATGTAACTGGTAATAAATATAAACATTTGATGTGCTTTTATGCAATGTTTAAATTATGGTGTTTTATGGCTTTGAAAAAAAGTGTCTTTGTTCACTACTCCATTTAAATATATTTTAATTATGATTTTTCCTCAACGGTTCTTATCAAATATATTCAAATACATCCTTTGACCATTTAACAATCTTAAATAGTTTTTGACTGTATAATAAAAGGGATTTATATTTTGTAAATACATAAAATGACCACTGAGCTCGATTGAGGATAAAGTAACCCCCATTTCAGTTGATGCAAGCTTGACGTTGGCGCCGTGTCATATATTGTGCGTAAGACATAGAATATCTACTCCAACATACTAAACCATTCAGAAAAAAATTATTCCTGGGCAAGATAAAGATAATGACATGCTTCAATATACAGCTGATACAGCAATGCGAATGTCTGGCAATAATACGGTGTTCTGCTGTACGAAATATTTACAAACAATAGAAATGTCATAACGCTCTAACACCGCCTAGCTTAAGCACAAGACACGAAACATATCATCCATGGTAAAAGGAACTATTAACCACAATATATTTAGGAATAATATATCAAGACATTTATAGGGGCGGAGAAGTTAAAAAAAAACATTTGCTCATATACTGAAAATAAAACAGAAGAGATCTGTTCGTATAATGATTTGTGGGATTGAGTTCCAGATATACTGATAAACTGTGCATTAGTTGTGAGTGAATTGTCCCAGATCAATCTATTCAATTGCAGATTTTTCTGCTTAATTCATTTTCAAATTATTTTTCTGAGGAAAATTGCTTTAATGTTTTTCATCTAACTGAATTGTTAACTACATATATACCGGTAATCGATTTAGGAGCAAGGGCGGTATAATTTTAAAAGGAGCCTCAGAATTGCATATTGAGAACAAACCGTTTTCAATAGAATATTCTATCTACCTTATAAATGAAATATATATGGAGATAAAGAACAATATTCAATTACAAACGTCCATTAAACAGTACAATTAAATCAGAGGCAAAACCAAAACGGACTCTTAAACATCAGAGTTGGAACCAGGAGCCATAGAGGAGAAAGGATCCCCTGCTGACCGGTCACATTCGCCATGTGCTTCTTGTCATTATCGGGATATAACTGAAAAATATGTCGACAATCTAGTGTGTAAATAATGATCTTACAATTAGTTTGAAAAACGTAAGTCAGCATTTGATCAAATGATAATTGCTGTCAAAGTCATTGTAACGACCATAAAACTTGCGAAATGATGACTTTTGTTGAGACTTGATATTATTGTATCATCAAGTGTTTGTCAATAACTTGCGTCGTTTTAGAATATGTTCATACGGATAGCATGCTCTTGCGTATTTAATCCACTGAGAGATGTAAATCAGGTAATTAAGGTATATTGCTGCATTAGGGAAGTTGAGGATTGAAAAGTCATCACCTTTAACATTAAACTTTGCTGTTAGATTACCATTAAAGAATTTTTCAAATAAAATATCCAAATATAAATCAGATGTGTCAGACTCTGTGGTATCTTTAATATCGTATCGACATAAGAATGGAACTAACCATTGTTTATTGCAATTGACAATACGTCGTCGATATATCTAAATGTCGAGTTGAAGGCCATGGATAGTGTTTTCTTCTTTTCATGTATGTTTTTGAACAAAATCTGCCTTATATGAATACAAAATAGGTTTGCCAATAACGAGGCGCAATTGGTTCCACTGGGAAGTATAAAAATAAATTGTTGGAAGACAAGGTTTCCAAAAACCACATACATGTATATATTGTCAATCAGAAATTCCATCTTTTTTTTTTTAATATCAACTTCAGTGCACTTGTGTGTACAATCAAAATGTGTTGAACAGAATGATATTGCATATGACAAATAACAGTTTTTATGCTGTTGATTTTGATAAAATTTGTGATTTAATTTTTCCAAAACTTGGAAGGTTTTTTTTCACAATACTTCTGAATTTTCCCCGTGACCACTGTTCGTATTTTAATAAGGAATAAAGAAAAATGCTTAAAAGATCATTTACTGAAACCTATTATATAATTTTGTTGATTAGTATTTTTTATTAAGTTTTTAAATCCAGTATAGGTATAATTGTAATTCAAATTCATTTTGGTGGTTGAGAACATTAGAAATATTCAAAACATTCATATGATTTAGAAAAGGAGATAGGGGTATATTGGATAACCACTTGTAGAATTTTTCATGTCTTGCTCATCGCCAGGCGTAATTTCTACCGAATCCATAATATTTATGAAATGACGACGGTATTGATTTAACCGTAAGGTTCTTTTTAAACTATATCTTTTACGTAACCAGCAATAACGTGTCCAGCATGACTGTAGTTGTTGGTTGAAGTAAAATATGAATTCTATGGAGTAATTTGTTTCAGACACTCGATGAAACATATGGAGAAAACGAAAAGTGTAATGCGTAGTTTTCATTTTGAAATATGCCTAAAAACAAGAATGAACCCTTTTGTGATGAAGAATGTCACTTATATTAACTTATATCACTTATATTAACCGCGTCAAATCCTTTATTGGCATATTGGAGTGTAAAGGAAAAAATTAATTGTTTTTGCTGCACTGTTACAACCACTATTGAAATAACGACCACTATTGAGATAATTATATCAATAGTGGTTGAGAGTGCATTTCAATAGCAAACGTAGTTAGTAACCACGATTGAAATACGACCACTATTGAAATAATTTTATCAATAGTGGTTGAGAGTGTATTTCAATAGCAAACGTAGTTAGTAACCACTATTGAAATACGACCACTATTGAAATAATTATATCAATAGTGGTTGAGAGTGTATTTCAATAGCAAACATGGTTAGAAACCACTATTGAAATACGATCACTATTGAAATAATTTTATCAATAGTGGTTGAGAGTGCATTTCAATAGCAAACATAGTTAGTAACCGCTATTGAAACACGACCACTATTGAAATAATTATATCAATAGTGGGTGAGAGTGCATTTCAATAACAAACATAGTTAGTAACCACTATTGAAATACGACCACTATTGAAATAAATATACCAATAGTGGTTGAGAGTGCATTTCAATAACAAACATAGGTAATAACCACTATCGAAATACGACCATTATTGAAATAATTATTGCAATAGTGGGCGAGAGTGCATTTCAGTATAATAACCATAAGTTTCAACCACTATTGAAATACGAGCACAACTAAAAAAATTATTCAATAGTGGGTGACAGTGCATTTCAATATGGTAATCATAGGTTTCAACCACTATTAAAATACTACCAGTATTGAAAGAAAAGTTTCACCGCCTCAGAAACTTTTGAAATTATTATTTCAATATATTTTGGATTCATTGTTCAATGCACTATTGAAATCAATAATTTAATCCATATTGAAATCTTTATTTCAATAAAGAACATTATTTCAATAGAGGTTGCAACCTATGTTTGTTATTGATATGAATCTCACCCACTATTGAAATAACTATTTCAATAGCAGTCGTATTTCAATAGTGGTTACTATCTATGTTTGTTATTAAAATGCACTCACACCCACTATTTCAATAGTGGTCATATTTCAATAGTGTTTATTACATATGTTTGTTAATGAAATGCACTCTCAACCACTAATGAAATAATTATTTCAATAGTGGTTGTATTTCCATAGTGGTTATTACCTATGTTTGTTATTGAAATGCACTCTCAACCACTATTGATATAATTATTTTAATAGTGGTTGCATTTCAATAGTGGTTATTACCAATGTTTGTTATTGAAATGCACTCTCGACCACTATTGCAATAATTATTTCAAAAGTTGTCGTATTTCAATGGTGGTTATAACCTATGTTTGTTATTGAAATGCACTCTCAACCACTATTGATATAATTATTTCAATAGTGGTTGTATTTCAATAGTGGTTATTACCTATGTTTGTTATTGAAATGCACTCTCAACCACTATTGATATAATTATTTCAATAGTGGTTGTATTTAAATAGTGGTTATTACCTATGTTCGTTATTGAAATGCACTCTCGCCCACTATTGCAATAATTATTTCAAAAGTGGTCGTATTTCAATGGTGGTTATAACCTATGTTTGTTATTGAAATGCACTCTCAACCACTATTGATATAATTATTTCAATAGTGGTTGTATTTCAATAGTGGTTACTAACTATGTTTGGTATTGAAATGCACTCTCAACCACTATTGATATAATTATTTCAATAGTGGTTGCAACACTTCACTTTCATCCTTAAAAGTAACGGTTCAAAAGCCTATGATTTACAATATCCATAACCACAGATACAAGCCTGAATTATGGTTACGATTAATTAATAAGTGGACTTTGCTTGACTTTTTCAAGTAGACTTTTTAAAAATTTCAAAGGGACAGAGTAAGGTTTGGTGCGAATGGATGAATACTTCACTGTTGATTTACATAGTATAAGGTAGTTAAAAAATCAAATACATGTAAGACAGCTTGCATAAAAAGTTAATTGTAAGACCGATGCCCATGGATGCGCTGTTCATTAGTTTGAATTGTTCAAAATACAAGTATTTTTATCTTTTTGGAGATCAATAATTATTAGTTATCTTCACCTCTTTCGTTGTATATTAGAAATCCACGGTTTGTATCATTTTATTCTGTTAAAAATATAACGAATTTTTCAACAGTTTGTTTGCAATATTTTCTCTTTAGTTGAGTAATTTCTATATATTTGATTTAATTTTTTTTTATTCTTAAATGTAACGTATCTTAACTTAAATCGTGTTTCATGTTAACTTTGGGAGAGTTTTTCTGTCGAAGACCAGGAAATAAGAATCTGGGGGTGATTTTCATGCTCTTTTAATTAAAATTTAAAAGCAAAGAAAAGATTTTATAATTTACATTGCACATTACAAGACTGAACAGGTATATCCCTCCAGAACATCTCTATATGTACATATATGAAGGTAAACACGTGTTTGTATTTTCTGTAGAAATATTGTTTGATATTTACTTACCACATCCTGTGCTAATCAATATTTATTAACCCTTAATCACCATCCTTTATTTAATCTACAGACAACTAAAATGTCTTGAAAATCTACCTTGGACATCTGGTTCCACACACAGAAGAACATTTCATTTTAAAAGGTTCTGGATACATCTATATAGGTAAGTTAACTTCAGAGAGACCTTTTTAATTATCACTTTTTTCATTCCTACAGGCAAGTGATAACTACTTGCTAGAAAAATCTTTTCAAATTCATATAAGAAAGCTCGACAACCAGTGAAAGAATTTTTTTTTCTAACATTAGAAATCTAATCTGTTTGGTATGGGGCTACAACATTTTCACACAAGAAGAAATTTTGATTAATTTAATCATTGTAAAGCGAGATAACCTTCCACAAAAGGCATAGACAAATATATCTTACGTTGGGTATGATATCGTAAAGAAATAAAAATCTCACTATAGCCTGTATTTGATCGTTAAATCTACGAGGTGGGTGTGCCCAGTTTAATCCACACCTCTGTCCATTAAGTCCTGTAGAGACGGGGGGTAACCCCTGGCCTCCCGCCCTTGACCCTCTATTTTTAGCTTTATTAAAGCCCAGCATATACAACAGTATTTGTAAAAATTGACGATAAAGTTGAGAAATAATTTAATTAGTCCGACTCGGCGGAGATTTGGCTTAGCTCAATATTTGTACTGACGCCTTCGCCGAATTTCAGGACAGTCCTTCTTAATTATCGACTAATAATGCTACCCCAATTTCTATTGCTTTTTGTGGTTAATCTGCGTTTGACCCACACAACTTTAAAGGCTTAGTATAAATTGAAGATTAGATTGTTTCGTGAAACAGCTTTGACAAATCTTAGGAGCTCTCATATTTAGAATGCCTTTTTGAAACTCAAATTTACTAATTTGTGAACCGTGTTATTTAAATATCATAGTCAAAATGACCAAAAGATTTCGGCCACCCTTGTTATTTTCCGTCATTATACGCAGCTAAAATAAAGATTACTAATAAACAATTGTTATCCTCCCTGGCATCTTCTTTGGCCTTTTCGGCGAGCCTGGAAGACCACCACGAATGTATTTCTTAAAATCACCGGATGTTAAAATTTAAAAAGGAGGCGTTTCCTTTTGTGATATGTAACTGGTTAGACAGAAATTTCCTTCCTGTTATATAACAGGGGGTATTATGTTTACATTAACAAAAGATGAGCTCCATCCTACACAGATAAGAGATATTAGAACATATGAAAAGAGGGCTTGTGTGTCATGAAGTCTATGAAGTTGTTTTTCGTTTGTCGGAAAGGTTGCGATTGAAATTGCAAAAACAATCATGTATAATGTATGCGAAATAAAGATAACGAGCAGTATTCAAGCTCAAAAGTCAATTTAAAGAAAACAATTAGGGAGCAGAGCAAACACGGAGCTCATCATCCGATAACAAAAGTAGATTCAGGTGCCATAGAGGAGTGGGCATCCTCGACAGACCAAATCACACCGGTCGTGTGTCATGATTGGATACATGGAAAAAACAATTAACCAATTCTAAAAAATGAAAAAAAAGAGTTGGTTCATTTCCTTGTTTCATCATCTCCTTATCTATCAGCAAATAAATTTTATTATAAAGGAGCATTCCTATTGGTAACTTTTCCTTATTGTTGTACTTGTAATCCATTATCACCTGCATAGGGCAATTACATCTCCCAACTAAATAGATACTCCCGATTAAATAGATACTCCAGACTAAATAGATACTCAAGAGCATGCTCTGAGTACGACTAATACGTCAAACGAGGCTACTAACAAATAAAAAGATTTTACATAGGTTGCGACAACATCGTCTAAAGTAAGGATTTAATTTCCATTTTGTATTTTATTATCGTTATAATGACCTTATGAGCAAAAAATAACCCTATCCCCAGATCCTATTTTGGCTGACATCTTTCATGTCAATAGTTTTTTAAAACTAATTCCACTATGGATCGAACGTACAGTCCAAATAAACATATATAGGACTAACGGCTGGTGAGACTGGATAACAGGGGATATTTACTCCTCCATGGCACCTGGTCCCACCTCTGGACTTTCCAGTTGTCCATGTTAATGCCCTCTTTACAGATTTGTACAGTACAGGGATTTTTTAAGATTGATCACTCTTTGTTTTTTTTTTCTTTTTTCATTCACTTATACCTCTTTCTTTTGCAGAAATAATTTCTTATTTTTATTGTTTTATTATTTCTCTGAACAATTGTAAAAATCGTTTTATTAATTTTGTTGAATCGCAGGAAATTAGACATCTTGGCAGTATTTTAACTTTGCATTTATCAAAGAACTAAAGAGTTTTCATTACATGTGTATCAACGTAAAATTAAAGGTCGGATTCTGCAAGCGCACCTCTAAGTATACCTTTATGAACATTTATATTTACTTGTAAATGCAAGTTTTTATTATGATAAATAATTAAACTGATTTTGAACTTGATTTGCTATTTATACATGTCTTGTATATCTCTTTGTGTTAATTTCTCTTTCACGTGTTATCTCTTTTAATAAACACAGTATAATATCTTTAGTTTACTGACACCAATGACATCGGTTAATAACTGCATACATTTACTAGTATATTCTCACACGCTGAGTTAATTCGAGATCAACTTCTAGAAGAAATGTCAGATATAGATATATACCGGTATAACTTGAAAATAAACCTTGAAACAACCTTTAAGGTTTTTTTTCTGGAGTTATTTCTTCCTTATTAATTCCAGGTTGTATTGGTGAGCGCCTTCTCTGTGAGTACTTTTTATGATAAATGAGAGGCAACTTTGATTATTTAAAACAATAAGCATAATATCTAAACTAGTTAGATTGAACTCTTACAAGCTTAATTTTAGAAAGTCAGAACTCTTTATCACTTACGTTTAAACAATCTAAAACGTTTCATTGTTTAAGGAGCCGTATTTATTCAACAAACGTACATAAGTAGAACAAAACGCATAAACAAAGGAAATGCAGTTATTTCTGAATATAGTGTAATAAAAATATAATGGAGAGCAATGTCTTTTGACCAAACTTTGATTTACTTAAATGTTCCCCTGAATTGCCAGTATCACATTCGGGTGTTTGGCAACAGGAAGTACAGGAACTATGGTAACTCCAAAGTTGTTTGATCTACAGCCGTAGTAACATTCGACCGCACATTCTCTTTTGATACTGGTCGTCAGTGTTTATGCCCTGTCCATTACTTTTAATTGTTTTAAAATATTCTTCTGCTGTTTGTTTTTTTTATCAATTGCTATTAGTAATTATCAATACTCCTTCATTGTACATGTACATTCAAGATCCATGATTCGTATCATTTTATTCTGTTAAAGTTAAAACCTATTTTTTACAGTTGCAAAAAATATATCCTTAACATTTTCTCCCTCGATAAGTTGTTTCTTTTTATTTAATTATTTTCTATATTCTTAAATGTTTCATATCGTAACTTTGGAAAAGTCTTTCTGTCGAATCACAGGAAATAAGAATTTAGCGGTGATTTCCATGCTTTTCTTATTAAACGCAAAGACAAGAATGTATAGTTATCAGTGCACATTACAGGACTGAACAGCTACACCCCCTGGATCATATCTCTATGTGCCTCTATGATGGTATGCACGTATTAGTATATTGTTTTGAAATATTGTTTGATGTTTACTTACTTATCACATCCTGTTCCAACCAATATTTATTAATTCTTCATCATCAACATCCTTCATTTAACTACTGACACAGTAAATGTGTTGAAAATCTACCTTTGAACATCTAGAAGTTCGCAGAAGCACTTTTTATCTTACAGGTATTGGATACATCTATATAGGTAAGTTGACTTCAGGGAGACCTTTTTATTGATTATCACCTTTTTATTCCTAAAGGTATGTAGATTTTTTGAAGGAATAGCCACTTGCTCGAACAATGTTTTCATATATATCTAAGACAACCAATAAATTATTTTTTTTCTAACATTAGAAATTTAATGTGATTGTGTTGGGGATGGGGCTCAAATTTTTTTAAACAAGAAAAATTTTGATTAAATTGACTATTTTAAAGCGAGAGTCTTTCACAAAAAGTATGGACAAATATATCTAACGTGGGGTATAATTTCGTTGGTTAATCAACACCTCTGCCCACTTAATCCTGTGGATGTTTAGGATAACCCCAACATAGACATAGACTTAAGAATTTCTTTATGCAGACATCTTTCTTAAACACAGTGTGCTGAGAATTGTTAAATTTGAAGGTAAAGAGAAATAATTTAATTAATCCGACTCGGCGGAGATTCAGATCATCTTAATATTTGTACTGACGCCTTTGCCGAATTTAAAGACAGTCCTTCATAATTAACGAATAAAAATGCTACCTCAATTTCCATTGCTTTCTGTGTTTAATCTGCGTTTGACCACACAACATAAGAGATGGCTTAGTATAAATTGAATATTAGATTGTTTCGCGAAACAGCTTTGACAAATCTTATGAACTCTCCTATTAAGAACGCCTTTTTGAAACTCAAATTCACTTATTTGTGAAGCGTGTTTTTTATGTTATAGTCAAAATGACCATAGGACTTTGAGAACTCTTTCCTTCATTTCACACAGCTTAATTAAAGATTGCTTATTAACAAGTATTATTCCCCCTAGCATCTATTGGGGCCTTGTCGGAGAGTCTGTAAGACCACCAAAAATGTATTTATTAACATTAACACCGGATATAACAACAACTGTTTTCTTTTTCATAAAATTATTGAAAGGAATCATTTCCTTTTTAATATATAACTGGTTAGACAGATTTGAATGTCAACTCTTTCTGTGATATTGTAGGATATAAATAAATATGTTTACATTCAATAAGACTCCATCCTCCACGGATAGGAGATGTTAGAACTTATGAAAAGATACTGATTTTTATAAACGTCTACGAAGTTGTTTTTCGTTTGTCGGAAAGGTTGCGATTGAAATAGCAAAAACAATTATGTATAATGTATGCGAAATAAAGATAACGAGCAGTATTCAAGCTCAAAAGTCAATTTAAAGAAATCAAATCAGGAGCAGAGCAAACACGGAGCTCATTATCTGAAAACAAAAGTAGATTCAGGTGCCATGGAGGAGTGCGCATCCTCGACAGACCAGATCACACCGGTCGTGTGTCCTGATTGGATACATGGAAAAAACAATTAATCAATTTAAAAAATGAAGAAGAAAAATTTATTCATTTCCTTGTTTCATCATCTTTTTATTTAAAAGCATGTTGCCTTGTGTCAGGAATTCTTTGAAAGTAGAAAATGATTTTTCGTTTCGAATCAACTGCGAGCCATAAACTCCATATGCAGGTTTTAATGGTATTTGTTTAAATAAATGAGAGAATTTTCCTTTTTTTCTGATGTTTTTATCGACTTCATACGATAACGGCTAACTAACAATTAAATTTTATTTTGAAAGAGCTTTCCTATTGGCAACTTTTCCTTATTGTTGTACTTGTAATCCATTATCACCTGCATAGGGCAATTACATCTCCCAACTAAATAGATAAGTATGTATAACGTTTTAAGTCAGTCTCATATCAGATATTAATTTTTAAACTATTTAGACTGATATTATACATCTTAGTTCCGATCATATTTTCTGCTGTCTTGTGGCATATCTGATCTCCAATGCATTTTATTTAAGTTGATCAATACAATTTAAACAGCCATAACTCCCTTGCTTCATTCAATCACATTTATTATACCCCCGCTTAAAAAGTGGGAGGGTATATAGTAATCGGGATTTCCGTCCTTCTGTACGTCCGTCCGTCCGTCTGTTACGCTTTATCTCTTATCCGCAACTCCTCTTATACTACTGAGTGAAATTTAATGAAACTTTCACAGAATCTTTATTACATATTGCCATTGTACACCTCCTATTTTACTTTTTTATTCGTCACGTATTTTAGGTTTCCTATAGCAAAACATGGACATTGCCATTATATTTTTATACCTATGACGTCACATATAAAAGCTTCTGGATAACATTTTATAGGACGAGTTATTCCTCTTTACACATTACTGTAAAACAATATATAGCAACACATGGACATTATGGGAGGCGGGGGTATCATTTAGTGAGCTCATTGCTCACATTACCTCTAGTTTGTTTTCCTTTCTTTCTTCATTTCAATTAAAATCAATTAAAAGAATCTTAAAAATCATGTCGTCTTAACTTGTTTCAAATGTTATCCATATGCATTTCATTATACCCCCCGCTTCAAAAGTGGGAGGGTATACTGTTATCGGTATGTCCGTCCGTCCGTCTGTTACGCTTTATGGTACCCATCTCTTATCCGCAACTCCTTTTATACCACTGAGTGAAATTTAATGAAACTTTCACAGAATCTTTATTACATATTGCCATTGTGCACCTCTTATTTTACTTTTTAATCCGACACACATTTTTGGTTTCCCGACCACAGCAAAACATGGACTTTGTCATCAGTTATAACAATATGGGAAGCGGGGGGTATCATTTAGTGAGCTCATTGCTCACAGTACCTCTAGTTCTACTTTTATCCCTTTTGTTTGAGATACAATAAATATCTAGGAACCACAGGCACCTGGTATTTTGATAAGAAATATACCCATTACCTAATAATTATTAGGTAGGGGGTATATTTTTTATTAAAAGAAAAATAAGTAACATTAGGTGCCTGTGATATCTACCTTATAGTTACTATTTTTTTTTCTTCTGATGAGTAGGGAAGATGTTAAGACAAAAAAATCGAGCCGCTAAAATCAAAATAAATTGTTTGCCAATCATAATGTACTCTCCAATTCAAAACCAAGTTTATTTCCTGATCTTTTGTATAAAGTATTCAATTTGTTAGGTTATAAAATAAAATTACCCCCCCCCTCCCACAACAAAAATAGGCGGATCATACCAGGTACTATTATCATACAGAGATATGTAATACTATGTTTTTTTAAATAAAGATTGCTATCGGAAGGGGGAAGGGGGCAAAAAAGGTATTCATAGAATAAAGGAAAGGGGAAGGGTAGTCCCTTCTTATTCCATACAATGCATAGTATTGTTATAACTCATGCAAAAAAAAAATTTTTTTGTGACACGTTCCCTAAAGTGAATAGTCCGCAGTCCGCTGTACGTTGTCAGGTGTCTGAGATTTCGAAAATGTTCATTGCCTAGAAATGGCCTGACTCAAATTTTTTTTTTATATCCCATTACATGATGTTTTTTTCTTTTTATTCCGTCAACAAATATGTGTGAATTTTAAGGGGAAAAAAATTCTCACCTATAAAGACGGACCCAATAATTTTTCTCTGAGTTGGGAGGACCACCAAACGTCATTTTAAAGATGGTCTAAAATATCTAATTATCGGTATGTTGATTTTTTTTTCTTTACTCTGTAAAATTGTAATTTTGACAATATGGGCGAATAGAAAATAAGTTTTTTATTCAGTAAATCTGCTACATGTACCCCACTCTGAATGATTTCATTCCTTTTCCAATGGTGATCCGATGTGATGAAAATTATAAATGTATATTTGATACTGTATACTAGTATGTACCGGTACTTAAACAAGGTCAATCATATCGATTTTATGTGTCTAATTTTCTTTGTGATTCATTGGTGATAATAAAGATTTTGGTAGATAAAATACGTTAATAAAGATTTTGGCAGATAAAATACGTTATCTGTGTCAGATTTACAAACCCTTAATTCTTAACTTTGATGGTGCTAATTTTTCCTTGCCTGGAATCAAAGAGTTTGAGATTTTTTTTTTGTATCAACACGTACACTATTTAACAACTGTTCGATAATAATACTAATTACTTTAAATCACAATGTAACACAATTCCTTTTAAAGTGTTCATATTATTTGAAACATTTTGCAACTGTTATTCTCTTCTACTTTTTAAGATTATTATGTACCTCCATACTAAGAAGAGGTCTGGAAAAAAAATTGTGCTAAAAAATACGTGCTCCTATCCATGAACTACTTTCATGGTTCTTTACACTCATTTTTCAATCGGCAATTCTCGGCTGACTCCGCTACGCTCCATTCAAACCTCGGATGTGATTAGTGGAGGAATACGCATCAGATCCTTACATTTCTCCGCCGGAAACTGCCTTATCACTCATTTCATATTTCGCTCTGCATAACGCTCTTCGAAAATGTGTAATTCCTCATGTTAAAAACAACCATATGTTAGTATTCTTTGAAAGCAAGAACGCAGTGCGTGCAACAAAGTAACTTGGATTTCAAAAGTATAACATTTGAATGAAATTCAAATAAGATCACATGACTGAATCAGCAAGATGGTAGATCACCGTTGACGTCCGAGGTTATGTGCGAGGTACGAGTCATCCGAGGAACCCCGAGTGCTCATTTTTAAGACAGCACAATTTAGACATTTTCTCAACAAATGGTTGTAGAGACATTAATTCACACTTTGCATATTTTTTGGGATTTTTTAAGACTCTGGTGAATTCTGTAGCGGCGCAGTTATAAGGAGCATATCAAAAGCGTTTTTCTGCAAAAGTATATATCATATATACACAACATGCATTCAATTATGCATATTTATTGTATCTTTATCATTAGGACTTTAAATTTGATCGAAATATAATGTATTTTGGCCAATTGAAGAAATGTTTACATTTTGTTCTTGCTGCACAAAAGGTGGCCGGACATCCTCCTTAATTATTTTCTTATATTCTTAAATGTTACATATCCTAACTTTGGAAAAGTCTTTCTGTCAAATCACAGGAAATAAGAATTTAGCGGTGATTTCCATGCCATTCTTATTAAATGCAAAAACAAAAATGTATAGTTATGAGTACACATTACAAGATTGAACAGGTACACACCCCCGTATCATAACTTTATGTGGCTATGTAATGGTATGCACGTGTTAGTATTTTCTTTTGAAATATTGTTAGATGTTTACTTACTTATCACATCCTGTTCCAACCAATATTTATTAATTCTTCATCATCAACA
Organism: Saccostrea glomerata; assembly: GCA_003671525.1. NCBI lineage: Eukaryota > Metazoa > Mollusca > Bivalvia > Ostreida > Ostreidae > Saccostrea > Saccostrea glomerata. The sequence continues at coordinate 3,168,842 of PRKT01000012.1, forward strand.
TCCTTCATTTAACTACTGACACAGTAAATGTGTTGAAAATCTACATTGGAACACCTGGTAAATCGCAGAAGCACTTTTTATCTTACAGGTATTGGATACATCTATATAGGTAAGTTGACTTCAGAGAGACCTTTTTATTGATTATCATTTTTTTATTCCTAAAAGCGATGTAGATTTTTTTAAGGAATAGCCACTTGCTAGAAAAACCTTTTCATATTTATCTAATTAAATTTGACAACCAATAAAAGATTTTTTTCTAACATTAGAAATCTAATGTGTTAATTGGGGATGGAGCTCAAAAATGTTTTACACAAGGAGAAATTTTTATTAAATGGATTATTTTAAGGCAAGAGCCTTTCACAAAAAAAATATGGACAAATATATATAATGTGGGGAATAATTTCGTAGGTAAATCCACATGCACGTTCATATCTATCCATTAAGTCCTGTGGATGTGGAGGATAACCCCGACATAGACATAGACTTCATATTTTCTTCATGAAGAAATCTTTCTTACAAACAGTGTGCTGAGAATTGTTAAATTTGAAGGTAAAGTGGAGAAATAATTTAATTAATCTGACTCGGCGGAGATTCGGCTCATCTAAATATTTGTACTGACGCCTTTGCCGAATTTTAGGATAGTCCTTCATAATTAACGACTAACAATGCTACCCCAATTTCTATTGCTTTTTGTGGTCAATCTGCGTTTGACCCACTCAACATAAGAAATGGCGTAGTATAAATTGAAGATTAGATTGTTTCGTGTAACAGCTTTGACAAATCTTAGAAAATCTCCTATTAAGAACGCCTTTTTGAAACTCAAATTCACTTATTTGTGAAGCGTGTTTTTTTTTATATCATAGTCAAAATGACCATAAGAATTTGGCCACCCTTGTTATTTTTCGTCATTATAGGCAGCTAAAATAAAGATTACTAATAAACAAGTGTTATCCTCCCTGGCATCTTCTTTGGCCTTTTCGGCAAGCCTGGAAGACCACCACGAATGTATTTATTTACATCACCGGATGTTAAAATTTAAAAAGGAGTCGTTTCCTTTTGTAATATAAAATTGGTTAGACAGAAGGTTCCTTCCTGTGATATAACAGGGGGTATTATGTTTACATTCAAAAAAGATGAGCTCCATCCTCCACAGATTAGAGATATAAGAACTTATGAAATTGGGGCTTGGGTGTTGGTGAAGAAAGATCACACCGGTTGTGTGTCTTGATTGGATACAATGTCATAGAAAAACCCATTAACCAATTTAAAAAAATGAAAAAAAGTTGGTTCATTTCCTTGTTTCATCGTCTTTTTATCTATCATTTATTTATTTGCCTTATGTCAGGAATAATTTGAAAGTAGAAAATGATTTTGCGTTTTTAATCAACTGCGAGCCATTAACTCCGTATGCAGGTTGTAACACAAGTGAGAGAATTTCCATTTTTCTTATGCTTTTTTTATTGAATTTATACGATAACGGCAAACTAACAACTAAATTTTATTATAAAGGAGCTTTCCTATTGGCAACTTTTCCTTTTGGTTGTAATTGTATTCCATCATCACCTGCATAGGGCAATTACATCTCCCAACTAAATAGATACTCCCGATTAAATAGATACCCCCAACTAAATAGATAATCAAGAGCATGCTCTGAGTACGACAAATACGTCAAACAAGGCTACTGACAAATAAAGAGATTTTATATAGATTGCGACAACCTCGTTTTAAATAAGGATTTCATATGTATTTTATGATCGTTATTATGACCTTGTTAGCAAAAATAACTCTATCCTTAGATCCAATTTTGGCTGACATGCTTCATGCCAATAGTTTAAGCCTTTATTTTTACACTAATTTCCACTACGGAACCTTCAGTCCAAATGAACATATATAGGACTAACGGCTGGTGAGACAGGTTAACATTGGATGCTCACTTCTCCATGGCACCTGGCCCTACCTCTGGACTTTCCAGTTGTCCATGTTTATGCCCTCTTTACCTATTTGTAATGTTCGGGGATTTTTTAAGATCGATCACTCTTCGTTTTCTTTACTTATTTCATTCACTTAGACCTCTTTCTTTTGAAGAAAGGATTTTTTTTTCTCTGTACAATTGTAAAAATTAATTTTTTTTTATTTTGTTGAATCGCAGGAAAATTGACATTTTGGAATTGTTTTAACTTTCCATTTATCAAAGAATTTATATTACATGTGCATCAAATTGCAAGTCGGATTCTCTTAGTGACTCTTCACCTCTTAGCATATCTTTATAAAAATATTTATTATTACATGTACATGCAAGCGTTAATTTGGGTTAATAAACTGATCTTGAACTTGATTTGCTATTAATATGTCAGTTTGTGTTAAATTGTCTGTCACGTTTTATGTACTTTAATTAACACAATGTAATGTTAGTTTACTGATAACAATGACATCGGTTAATAACTGTATATTACATGTAGTATGTTCTAGTATACGTTGAGTAAATTGGAGATCAATTCTAGAAGGACTGTCAGATATATATAACTTGAAAATAAACCTTGAAAATAACCTTTACGCTTTTCTAAATTAAAATAAACATCACTTTTATGAATATAGATTACAAGAAAACTTTTTCTCTTCCGTCATCCTTATAAATTCCAGCTGTATTGATTAGCGCCTGCTCTGTGAATATTTGGATGATAAATGTGACAACTTTTTCACATTTTTTCTACATTAATTATTTTTTCTTTCAAGTAACAAGGATTCTCCTAAAGGAGTTTCTGATTACATGGAATAAAGTCAAAGTGGCTTTGCCTCTGTAGTATGTTTAAAATATCATGTACAGATATACGCATACTCTTAACCATTTTCATTTGTTTGCTTATAGGGCACATAACTTCTGTAAAGGATTTCTATTTCAAATCTTTTTAAACATTAACTGATCAAAATCTTTTAGAAAAATATTATTTACTTCCAATGTATTTTTTCCACTTCATTTCTTAATAAATACATATTTTTTTAATCTAAAGCAATAATCATAATCTCTTAACTAGTAAAATTCAATTCTTAATAGCAAAAGTCTTTTAAACAATACAAATGTGGAGCAAAGCTCTCACGTTAAACAATCGAAAAACTTTCATTGTTTAACAAGCGTACACAAGTAGCAATAGACACATAAACAAAGATGATGCAATTATTTTAGAATATATTGTAATAAAAATAAAATAGAGAACAATGTCTTTAGACCAAACTTTGATTTATTTATATGTTCCGCTGAATTGCCAGTATTACATCCGGGTGTTTGGCAACAGGAAATACAGGAAACCGTGGTAACCCCAAAGTTCTTTGATCTACAGCCGTAGTAACATTCGGCCGCACATTCTCGTTTGATACTGGTCGTTAGACCCATGACAGAAACCCGCTCCACCTAAAAACAGAAAAAAAGCTAAAAGTTTTAAAACGATATCGTCATCAACTGTCTATATTTATGTTGATATGGGAAATTAAGCTTGACTTAATTAAGGAGGCTGAGGGGTCAAAAGATTAATCTTGAATAATAACTTATTTTTTTAATATATGATATCTTAAGGACATACGCAAGGTAACTTACCTACTGATAATTTTTCAAGATATTATAAATTTAAACTTATAATACCATTACATGTTCCTAGACAAAAAATCAGCATGCATTACCGGGGGTTTTGAAAAGATATAAAATTGTGAAACATTTTGCATTATTCATAGAAAAATGTACAAAAATTACAAAACATAAATAACAGATATTTTTTAAATCAAAAATTGTTTAAGAAGAGGTGTACAAATCCATAAATAGACATTAAAAGTATTATACACAGGTCCTTCATTTAGTGGAAATCTTAAACTCCAGAGAAGAATCCAATAAAGTTCAAACTACGTTGCGTATGACCTTAAGCTGTCACTATCATTTGGCAAAGAAAAAGTTCATGGAGAGAGGAACGAAGCGTAATCAGTCGTGGGTTTCCGACGATGACAAAAATTAACTTAATATGTGAAACCTTCAATTATACATAGTGTAGTCTCTTGCACTAAAATTATGACACCCCCTCCCCGAGGTATGGTGGGGCAAAAACGAAGGATCAAAGTTTTACATAGGAATACATGTATATGAGAAAATGTAAGGAAAAATGTTATAAAATATTCTTTTCGACAACACAAAACCTGATTAGCCATACTGGTAGAGAAGCATCCTCAAATGGGTAGATTTGAATTTAGAATGTATACGACAAAAACATATCTCCTTCTCAAGAACAGCAAAGCAATGGTTAGACATATTAATTTGTACTCATCCTCAGGTAGTGCTGATTTATTTGTTTGTTCAAATCATGACCCATTGGATAGATGGAATGATTTGGGATGATTTCGGAAGCTTGAAGATCCAAGTCCTTTGCATTTGGATTTCTTTGTTAACATATGAGTCGTAGAGACTTAAAAGCACCAGGAACTCTTGACCTCTCATCATGAATGTTCTCCTAAGTCAACGGTTAAAGTTATAAAATTTGACCTCCAACTGAAAATAACATTCAACTTTCGTTTTATTCTATCAGTTTAACCTTTATCTTCCTTCTCAGACCATTCCTTTCCAAGATCTATAAGGATCTGACTTGTATATCTTCCACCAATTAGTAAGGCTCTGCCTTGGGTCCTAGTTAACAGGTTTCCTTAACCAAGCAGTATGGTTCTGATTTAAGAGGAGATATGGGGGGGGGGGCTGTATGTGACAGATAGTGTAGTAATATCCCTTACCATGCAGCAGACAATATAGAATAAGAGCAGAGCAAACACGGACCTCCAAAACATCAGAGGTGGGATCAGGTACCATGGAGGAGTGAACAACCCTGCCGACCGGTCTAACCCGCCGTGTGTTCCTTGTCATGATATCGGAAAATCCGTTGTCAATTCAGTATGTAAATAATGACCTAACAATTGCAAGTAGTATGAAAAAAATTTTTTTTACTTACCTGAAAAAGTTGACAAGCAAAAAAAAAAAGAAAAA
>PRKT01000012.1:3173860-3184472 GCA_003671525.1 Saccostrea glomerata
TTCCTTTCAGTAAACATTTTCTATTGTAAAGGTAATGTCGGGAGAAAAAGGGGGGGGGGGCCTGGCCCCCCCTGATACTACGCCCCTGAATTGTATTTGCTGATAAGGCCATTGCTTCGACCATAGAACTTACGAAATAATGACTTTAAACGAGACTGCTCTAGATCCTTTTTTCATCTTGGATTGTGTGGTGGTTTCATCACCATGCAGTATTGTTCTGATATAAGACAGAGTATTTTGGAGTGTTGTTTGGCTGTATCTGACAAATCGTGTAGGGGTTTTTCTTACCATGCAGTAGGGTTCTGAGTTAAGACAGGGTATTTTGGGGGTGTTGTTTGGCTGTATCTGACAAATCGTGTAGGGATCCCACTGTTGGAATGTTTCCTCGCATTTGTGACAGGATAAGTTTCCGATGTCTTCGTTGATTATTGTGGCACTTTCTGATTCTGGAAAAAATATATACCGGTTTATAACGACAACACGAGAAAGTATTTTTACTTCTCCAAGACATTGTTTACAAGTTATTGATCAATCTTTGAAGACGGCATAAGACACGGCAGTCAGTAATTCAGATTTTTCTGTAATTATACCAAATTCTAATAGAGAGGCAGTCTGGGATAATTTAAACAATAAAATGCTTTCTTTGTTTGTTATTACTGGAATTAACGGTCGCAGCTATTGCAAAAAAAATTTACATAACCCGCGTAAGCGGGTTATGTAATTTTTTTTGCAATAGCTGCGACCGTTTATTCCAGTAATAACAAACAAAGAAAGACATTTTATTGTTTATATTTATATCTGTTTAAATAATCATTTAAAGAAGGATTAAAAACTTTAATTATTGTTTTAATGATGCGAATGTCTTTATACGCTTCATTGATGGAACAGCAACTGATCAAGAAATCTGTACAGGCGACATGCCTAATGTAGTTCATGCAGTGATTAACGCAATGGGTTTTCTTAAGAAATAAAAGAGAAAATATTCAGTGGATGTAAATATTATAGAGATACCAACTATATAAATCAATATTTTCTAGTGGAATATATCTAAAAAGCTTATTACGAGGGGCGTTCAATAAATAATGTCATTGGGGCTCGGAAAGAAACAATAAACCTTTTTCTATGACTTAGTCTTAATGATGTAACTAAGATATTATATCTCAATTAAAACGCATATCCGTAACATTATCATTCAATTTTTAATTCTTTTTCGAACACATTTTTGAGTGTGACCCTTCGTATACTGGAATATGGCAGATCGTATGATTTGCTGTACTTGTTTTTTTTCTTTCTGATAGATGTTTTTCTAAGTTTAGGAAATGAAACAAGTCAAAGGTTGAAAGATCTGGCAAATTTTGTTGGTGTGACAAAACATGAACTTTTTATTTATCCCAAAGCTCCTTTACTCTTCATGGCCTGTGGGTTTGAACGCCGTCATTAAGACATTTAATGTAGTGAATTACTCATTCTGTTTCCTTCCTCTCATAAATCTTTCAATTTTTTGCAAAAAAATTGTTTTCGAGACTACTCCAGAAATTAAACTTCCTCCCCGAAAATGAATTTGAGGAACAAGACCGCTAAAATTTAAGAAAAAAACATATAAAACTGTTTTTTGTGCTCTTGCAATTCTTTGTTCTTCCCAGGCCTTTGCAGTTTTGTCAAGTGCATCTTATTGTAAATTTGTTTTGAGGGCTTACAGCAAAATGGATTAAAGTTTCATTATCTGTTAGAATTTCATGCAAACGTGGATAAGTACAATTTTTGATTTTTTTTAAATGATTGTTTGGATATTCCTACACGCCGTCGTTTTCACTCATTTTTCAAAATATAGGGTAACCTTTGAGTATTATACTTTTTTTTTTACTATAAAATGTTTCTTTAAAACAGTATGAACTATCCCCAAAATGATTTTGATCATTTTTGCTATGTGTATGGCACGCCAAATTCACAAAAATGAGATAATCATAGTTTCACAATCGATAAACTAGGTTTATCGGTTGTAAACTATAGTTTACGGACTGTAAACTATATTTAACAACGTTAATCTATATTTCACATCTGTAAACCATAGTTAACGCGATAATCTATGTTTCACAACCGTAAACTATACTTAACACCGAAAACAATCATTTGCGATTGCAAAACATAGATTATCTGATAAATACAGTTTCACGATTTGTAAACTATAGTTTACCAATCGTTAACTATAGTTAACGATCTGATAAATATAGTTTCACGATTTGTGAAACTATGATTAACAACTCTTAACTATAGTTTACGATTGTAAACTAAAGTTTACAAACGTGAATCTATGTTTATCAACAAAATCTATTGTTAACGCTTATTACAGACAGATAAACTTAGATTATCATTCGTAAACTATAGTTAACAACCGTTAAATATAGTTTTACGGATGAAAACTATACTTAACGAATCGTTAACTATAGTTTACGGTTTGTAAACTATAGTTTACATTCGATAAACCTAGTTTATCAAATGTGAAACTAGGTTTATCTCATTTTTGTGAATTTGGCGTGCCATATATGTGTCTTAAAGTCAATAAAACATAATCAGTGATAATTTGTTGAAATTTCGCAAATTAACATCGGTTGTTGTAAGTCATTGTTGCCAAGGACTTTACCCATTTTTGATGCCCGTTAATAAATTTTGTTTATTGAAATCTACATGTTCACCTGTCTATAAAACAGGCATTGGTTGCTGTAAATTTCACATATTTCAGTTAATGTATTTTTGGGATATTAACAACAAGTTTTACAGCTGCTTTAATGAAGCGTTTAATTTTACTCTAATTTACTGATTCTTGACCATTCATTTTTAATGCAGTGTCTTGAATAGCCCTTGTTTTCCAGCTTCCCGCGATGAAATAATGCGATGAAAAGTGTTCACACAAACTGTTATCAATTCATTAAAGATTCACTAATGAGAGAAAGTCAAGCTTTATGTCATATGACTATGTTGTATGCCATCGAGCTAATGACATTTTTTATTGAACGTCCCTCGTATGATATAATTTCCCTTCTTTTAAAGCATTTTTCATACATCATTTTGCATTTCGCAGTTAAAATTTCTTTTGTTTCTCTGTCATAAATTATTAAGTTGTCGAGAACAATTTCAACAGGGAGTCGAGTCATTTCTATGCTAACGAACTAGGGACAAGTTCTTTAACACTGGAGTTTAGAAATCGTTTATTTGTCGAATGCAAAGCAATCCTATCATTATAATTAAAGGCACTGGTGAAAAACCGGAAACATCCTGAAAACATCCCACGAGGAATAATCGAAGCACCGGAAGTGCTGTCTAGAGTACTGAATACTCGACTGTTGAGATGCGATCGGATTTTTTCAAAATTGAATTTTATTGACAAATCACTAAAATAGAATCTCATTAATCTCAACAAGTTAGTGTCTTTTTCATATTAATCAATAGAAACAGTCATAACCTAGGAGTTAACAAACAAATAACGAGAGTGGTGTTTAATTTTTTTAAGTTAATTCTAGGGGGTCTGCCTAGAGCTAAAATCCGAGGATAAAACAATTTGATTCGGGGTGGGGGTTTTGGAAATAACTAATTATTCATCCTCCAAAATATTGAAATGAATACAAATCAGTAATAATACATGTTTTATTGGCACAAACACAAAATTGTTAGACTTTCAATGTTGTTAAAAATTTAACCTTTCTGGATCTATACATTTTTTTGTCTCTGAAAATTTCATAATTGTGAAAATTGAAATAAATTAAATCAAAATATGTGCTATTCAACTTATCGATTTTATTCATATAAAAACTTATGTTGGTATCTGTAGAAAATTTGACAAAAGATTAATTTGTATCGTCTGTCATTAACTGGCAAAAAATGACCTGTCCATGACTAATGCTCTGAACCGCCCCCCCCCCCACCATCACCACCCCTTTGAATGGCTTTGGGGGTTGAATTATTTCCTTTACATTTATTCATTTATATCATGGCCGTAGGAACACGGGAGCACGGGGGGGGGGGTATAATCTTCCATTCTGTTTTCTTGTTTCTATGTCCGCATACAGTTTGTATATCGATTCATTATCTATTTAAGAGAAATAATATGAGTTTGTTCTAGTAAAAAATGTTCTTGTCGTTGTGATTGTTTCATTTTTATCAGTTGTACTCCAAACAATACATGTTCTTCCAAAGTCTTTCAAACTTTTTTTTTCATTTTAAAAAGACAATAAAAAGATTTGCCAACAAATAGAAAAGGTTACTTGTTTTAAAGAAAATCGCACACTTTTGTCAATAATTCATTGCTATGGAAAAAAATTCAGGCATGGGGGTTCACCCTTCCACTACCGGAATATATATAAATACATTCAACATAATACAACCTCATAATTTCCAAGATAGTGGACCCAAATTAATTTGGAGATATCCGACGATTTGAGATATCCAGGGTAAAAAACTTAAAGAATAAGGGATTGAGACTTCCTAGTAATCACTCAGACCTATCCATGGTATTCAAGATATCAGTGTTTGAGATATCGATGTTCAACTGTAATACAAAAATAACGTCTACAAGAAACTACTCACCTTTGTTATTAGTTATGTACATAAACATCAAAAGTATCCATGAATGAATCCGTGCTTCCATTTTGAACATTAGACATTGATCATCTTATATAGGCTGGACTACAGCTGATTCATCCTAACCTGTCCTGTTTGATGGAACATTCAACATTTTTGTTTATCATTCTGGTGGGATCTTCGATGTATTGTACCCAGTCATGTACCCCATACAACCACAGAATCCTGCCCGCTGTTATTGGTAATTAACGTGCGCTATCACAATTATTGCCCAGGCTGGCAGGCTTCAGTTACAGAAGATCGATCAAAGATACCTGTCGGAAAAAGAAATTGATTTCAGGGTAAACACATTCTGCGATGTATAAATCCGTTTATTTGTTGTCAAATACAGCTAGACACATCCAAGAATTTATGGGGAAGAGCTGTTCATCTTACTACATGTATAACGCTTGTAATTCATAAATATCTTGTAATAACAGATTTGAATTAATTTTTGTTGTTGCATTTATTGTGAAGTACAACAGAACAAACTGAGGCGCAATCCTGTCACACTGTTCAAACATTCTTTGTCTGTTGATTATAAGTTTTACGTCCCTCCGAGAATATTTACCCTAGACCTGTTCTCGGCAGTTCCCATTTTGGGATCTTTCCTTCATCTATGTTGCGATCTTAGTTTTATCCATGGGACCGTTTTCCACGCTCCGCAGAGGAATTTAGATATCCTTATAACCCAAGTTGCGGTTCTAACTGTTGTCCTACTCTGGCAGCCTGGGACTGTATTATTAGCTCACCTTGTCCGTCGTCCGTCTGTCTGTCCGTCTGTAAACTTTTCACATTTTCGACTTTTTTTCAAGAATTACTGGGCCAATTTTAACCAACCTTGGTAAAAAGCATCCTTGAGTAAAGGAAAATTTTTAAATTGTCAAAATAAAGGGCCAAGTCCTCTCACAAGGGGAGATAATCAAGAAAAACTAAAAATAGGGTGGGGTCATTAAAAAACTTCTTCTCATGAACCACTCAACCAGAAAAGCTGAAACTTATGTGGAGGCATCCTGCATGGGCTAGTGTAGATTAGGGAATCAAAGTTTTACATAGAAAATTAGAAATATATAGGAAAACTTTAAAAAAAAAAATCTTCTCAAGAGCCACTGGGCCAGAAAAGCTGAAACTTAAGTGGCAGCATTCTGGGGTAGTGTAGATTCTAAATTGTTCAAATCATGACCCCCCGGGGGTTGAGTGGGGCCACAATAGGGAATCAAAGTTTAACATAGAAATATTTATGAAAAATCTTTTAAAATCTTTTTCTCAAGAACCACTCAACCAGAAAAGCTGAAACTTATATGGAAGCATCCTGGGGTAGTGTAGATTCTAAATTGTTCAAATCATGACCCCAGGGGGTTGGGCGGGGCCACAATAAGGAATCAAAGTTTTACATAGAAATATATAGGACAAATCTTCTTCTCAAGAACAACTGGGCCAGAAAAGCTAAAACTTGGAAACATTCTGGTGTAGTGTAGATTCTAAATTGTTCAAATCATGACCTCGGGGAGTTGGGTGGGCCACAATAGGGAATCAAAGTTTTACATAGAAATAAATAGGAAAAATCTTTGAAAATCTTCTTCTCAAGAACCACTGGGCCAGAAAAGCTGAAACTTAGGTGGAAGCATCCTGGGGTAGTGTTGATTCTAAATTATACAAATCATGACCCCCGGGGGTCGGGCGGGGCCACAGTAGGGAATTAAAATTTTACATAGAAATATGTAGGAATTAAAAAAAAATTCTTCTCTAGAACCACCGGGCCAGAAACCTGAAACTTATATGGAAGCATCCTGGGGTACTGTTGATTCTAAATTGTTCAAATCATGATCCCCGGGGTGGGTAGGGGTCATAATGGGAGTGAAAGTTTTAGGTTGAAATATATACATGTAGGAAAAATCTTTAAAAATCTTCTTCTCAAGAACCACTGAGACAGAAAAGCTGAAACTTATATGGAAGCATCCTGGGGTAGTGTAGATTCTAAATTGTTCAAATCATGACCCCCCGAGGGTTAAGTGGGGTCATAATGGGGGATTAAAGTTTAACGTAGAAATATATTAGAAAAATCTTTTAAAATCACTAAAAATAGTGTAGATTCTAAATTGTTCAAATCGTGACCCCGGGGGTTGAGCGGGGCCACAATAGGGAATCAAAGTTTTACACAGAAATATATAGGGAATAGCTTTTAAAATCTTGTTCTCAAGAAGTACTTGGCCAGAAAAGCTGAAACTTATGTGGAAACATCTTTTAAATTGTCCAAATAATGATCTGTGGGGTACGATGGGGCCACATTATTTACGAGGGGGAAATCTGGTTAAGAATAGCATGGTCAAAGCTTCTCAGGTGACCGTTGTGGCCCATGAACCTCTTGTTTTTATATCTAATATCTATAGTGTTAATTGCAATTTTATTGAAGTTCTTTTGAAAGTATATTTCATTATTTTAAAATGTTAAAATTGCTCTTAATATTTGTATTTTCTTTATGTTGAAAACTTTTGTACGATTGTAAATTTTCCAACTGATCTCATGATCAATGTTCACCTACCTTTGACTTCTTCGAAGTACACACACAAAAAAATCACAAAAGTGGTATTTTCTCAAAGTTTTTGTACGTATATATTCTTATTAACCATTATACAAGTCGCATAAAGGCCCTTCAAACACTGAACCCCTGCTAATTAAAAGACACATGTCCTAAAACCAGATCCCCTGATCCAAGGGTCCTGAAATTCAAAATTTTGAAAGAGACTCATTCATTCAAAAAAAATTTCATTTCAAGGAGTTGATACATTTTCATTATATAATCAAAAGAGTCCCACAAAAATTAAAAATTCCATGGCTTCCTGTCTTCTAAGGTAAGAATCCATGAAAATTATAGTTTTGCAGAGGTACTCTTGCTCATCATACATGTTACAATATGTTTGTTTCTTAATACACAGGTTAAATCTTGACCAATGATACTATAAACAAATGAAAGATTATCAAATACATGTACAAATAAAAAAATTTACAATACAAAGAAGAAATTATACAGATGCAAATGTAAAATAAAAAAATTTAAAATCAAATAACAATACAAATGGAAAATATAGAATACAAATATAATAGAATATATACAATATACAAATGGAAAATTATAGAATACAAATTATACAAATGAAAAATTATAGAATTATACAAAAAATTATATAATATACATGGAAAAACATTGCAACATTTGACATGCTATATATACATGTAGGTCCCTGGTATGATGAGTATGATGAGTATGATGATTAGTATGTATATATAATTATATAGTATGTATATATAATCCGTGTTCCTTTTATGACCGTGACGAGGGACCCTTTATAGTGCACAGGGATTTTTTTGATAATTCACAACTCATAAGTCAAAATCAAAAATAAAATCATAAAATCAAAAGTCAGATAAAAATCTAATCCTCATGCTAATCTTCTAGTATTTATATGTTTAAATTCAAATTGGATCGGGTTCGCAGTCCCTAAAATTAAATTACCAAACAGCGCGGGAAGAAGTGTCAGATCGCATGAAAAGAGGAGAGAGAGGAAAAAAGACGTAAGACTGTAATGTAGACCCTAATTTAAAATACATTTGTGTTGAAATGTAGTGTTTTACGTATATTTTGGAATTGTTGTCACTTGTTTTGCAAATTTCAATGCTTCGGCAAGAGTTTTAACGTATATTGCATACGCTGCGTTTCACATGGCCCACCAAACGTTCAATTTACTCTCGTTTGGTGGTCAATCGTTCATATCGGAGTCGGTATTTACTGACCATTTGGGAGAGAAAAAATTGTTTTATTTAATTTCATTGAATGGTGTGGAATGGCGAATAATATTTACAACAGTACGACATTTAACTCTGGACACGACATAGCCCAGACTTTTCACTACTCTTTCTAATTATAATATCCAAAATATTTTTATATCACTTGGTGGGATTTCTTAGTAGTATTCCAGGGCCTCATGTTGAACTCACAATCATCTCTACTTTTAAAGTTATGAAGTCCTAAAACTCAGAATCCCATGTGAGATGGTGGGATTTTCAGTCCCACCAACTATCCCACCTTTCTCTCATGGGAGTAAAAATGTCAGATGGTATATTTTCTCTTAGAGGATTTTTTCTCCCACATATTTGTTCAAATGGGATAAATCTGACGGATATTGACAATGAATTATTTTCTCCAATACACTGTTGTAGTTGGAATATATTCTATATACATGTATTATGATGAGAGATTTGTCATTGTCGTAATTTGTGGATATATTCCTTGTTTCACAAGTTATGGAAGAAATTGTTTGATTGTCAATATCTGTGGGATTTATCCCATCCGAACAAATTTTTGGGAGAAAAAATACTAATGGGAGAAAATATCCCATCTAACATTTTTTTCCCATTGGAGAATGGTGGGATAGTTGGTGGGATTGAAAATCCCACCATTCTCCCATTGGATTCTGAGTTCTAAGAAGTAGAGATGATCATGAGTTCAACAGAAGACCCTGAAATGCTGCTAAGAAATCTCACCAAGTGATATAAAAATATATTGATATTACAATAAGAAATGGTAGAAAAAAGTTTGGACTATATATGTCCAGAGTTAAATGTCGTACTGTTTTACCCATTTAAAATAATTTCTGTGTTTGTGTGTGTGTTCTGAATTAACAAAATCATTGTGCAATTTTTTGCGCTATTTCATCTGTTCATATATTTTGGTGAAATATGATTGAAACATGGTAAAAGTAATTGTTTATTATTTTATTATTTATCAACAAAAATTATTAATTTGCCCTGCAAAAGAGTAGTATAGCAGTTATCATGAAGGAGGTAATTGTCACATATGTTAACAAGTGCAAGTTTCTCTAATTATTTAAGTAAGAAAAATCCTCCTCTATCCCAGTGATGATGCACCTGGCAATCTTGGCCCTTCTCTATTTTTAACCCATTTGATTTCATGTCTGGCATCCAAGTAAAAAGTCGGAACTACATTTGTCATGTTTTTTTCAATTATTTTCTGTAATGACAAATATTTGCCCCCAAAATCAAACTTTGACGGAAAATTAGTAATTATGTTCTAAAACAGGTGGATGTCGGCAGACTTCAAAGCACTGAATATTTTCATAAGCCATGACATCATATGTTTAATATGACGTCAGGAAAAAGATTTAAAAAAAGATTTTAATTTAAAATTTCCACAGAGTGCAGGTCTGCTCCAGCTTAATATTTTGATATGATGTGTAGAATTATAATATCAACTAGAGCAAAGCTCGTTGCAAAGCAACGAGTAGGTCTTCCGTCCTGTTTGACCGGAAGTAGCTTTCATTTTTAACAAAAATGAGAAATAACGCCCAAAAATGCTTTGAATCCTCTAAAGCTATGTTAATTAATGCAAAAATAAACCATTTTTGCTACTTCCGGTTTGACCGGAAGTGACGACGACGCACGAAAAATTAATTTTTAAGCTCCCAGAGACATATGTTGCCGAAAAAATTGTCAAAAACGGCAAAAATACGCGTTTTCCAACTACTTCCGGTTTGGCAGGAAGTGACGACGATGGACGTATTTTGACGACTCCATTAGATTAAGCTTGACATTTTCAACAAATTTGCTTCTTTGATGTATAACAAATTCTTAATACTTTTTAAGATATCTGGAAAAAACTTCTGGCCCCTCTAGATCCCTTAATTTAGGGGTCAGCCCTTTTTCCAACAAATCGTTTGAAAGATCTTCTAATTCTGCACAAATTATGTTCTATATATTTTAACAAAATATTTTTAGTTTAGAAGATAAGAATTAAAATATGAGTAATTTTTGGATCTTTGAAGCGTTCTAATTTTTGACCCCTATATAGTGCCATTTTGAATAGAGAAATCGAAAAACAAAAACCGATGTGCACAACTTCAATCCTTCTATTATCTAAAACCAGTAGAATTTCTGCTCCAGCTTAAGCCGTCTCTGAGCCTTTGTCTGGAAGCGAAAGCCT
>PRKT01000012.1:3190209-3201618 GCA_003671525.1 Saccostrea glomerata
GGCGTTCCATATATTACGGTACCAGAAATGGTGACGTGGAGTGACTTTGCATCACAATAGAATGTCACTCAATACAGTAGTCTTTGGTAAGCAATGAGTGACTCTTGTGAAGTTATGATTTTCCAGCACATTCTTAAGAAAAAAAATAAAGATATGGCCATAATAAAAAAATCTAAGATTCTCATCCAAATTTTCGAAAAAAATTGAGGTGGGCAGTGGAGGCTCTTACTTTATATATTTTATTTTTTTCATTTTGCAGATTATTTATTGACTTGGTCAATCGGTGCAGATTTATCTATGATACCAGAATAAAAGTCATAGAAGAGGTCCATTTATCTCTAACTTCACATCATTACCAATCTTTCACAACCAATGATCCTTGTTTAATAAATATTACAGCAATTACCATCTTTTCAGCTGTCAAAATCATGCCGACAAAAGTTGAGTGGTAGTTGAATAATGATTCCAATCAGAATTGAGATGAAGAAAAACAGAAATTTAAAAAAAATTGAGCCGGGGGTAAAAAAAAATTGAGCCGGGGGGGATGAGAATCAAAGAATATTTTTATTATGGCCTATTCATTTAAAATCATTTTAAAACTTAAAAATATTGCTAATTGTTTTATATTGAATAAAGGAGAATTAATATATTTTATTATAATATAACTAAAATAATGCGCGGCATGGTTACTGGTATTCTGTTCAAAAAATATTTTTTTTGTAAAGTCATGTGATTGTAAGGTTTCTTCAGGTATAACTAACATTGCATGTGGTAGACACTCGAGGCATGCTCACAGGGATTTAAGGTTAAAGTATAATGGCTGATAGAGATGCTATGTGGTGTTATGAATTTGAGCTGTTCAGTTGTAAACTTGTATTTTATTTTGCCCTCCTTCGAAGAAGATAGGGCATATTGCTTTGCAGCTGTCTGTCAGTCGGTCCACCAACAGTTACCGTTCATTTTCTTTGCAGAGGTTGCACATATTGAAATGAAATTTGGTATACAGATTTTAAAAATCATAAGAATATCTAGGTAAAGTTGAATTTTGGGTATGATCATGAAAATATCTAAGTAAAGTTAAATTTTGGGTATGATCAGGCCATTTTGGACAGAGTTATGCCCCTTGAATTAAGAAAAATTCCAATTATTTGCAGTTTCTGTTCATTTTCTTTACAGAGGTTGCACATATTGAAATGAAATTTGGTACACAGATCTATCATAAGGATATCTAGGCCAACTTTTACTTTGGGTTCAATCAGGTCATTTTGGACAGAGTAATGCCCCTTGAACTTTGAAAATTCCAATTATTTGCAGTTTCTGTTCATTTCCTTTGCAGAGGTTGCTTGTATTGAAATGAAGGAAGAAGGTACAGTTTGAGCTTTATTGTGCCCTTGAAATTTAATGTTCTTAAAAGGTTATGAAATTTGCTTTAACAATAGTTGAGTAGATGAATCTGATAAATCATGAAAAAATATGGCATGAAGGAGGATCTTTCTGGAAATATGACATCATTCATTTGGTTCATTTCTAAGTTTAATGCAGAAAAGCCTCAAAATGACTCATTTCTGTGCTAATTTTCCTTTAAAAAGAAAAGTGTCTGCCACCGTCGCCCACTTTAATTTTTGGATATATTATGTAAACTGGTATGAAAAATCACAAATCTCAAAATCTTTGTGGGCGACAGTGGCAGAGTATGTTTTCTTAAAGAATATTCCACTGAAAAACTGATGTCTTCTGCAACTTTTTAAGAAAATATGGGAAAATGCACAAGTTAATGACGTCACAATTTGCATTAAAGAAGTCATATGAGAAAAACAATTTGTATTTTCTTACTGAAGAGAATTCCTATGATTCAGAGAGAAAGAATTTTAATTTCTTTTATCACTTTCATATTTTAGAAAAATATTGGGCTTTATTTGTATTGAAACTGTACCTTCTTCTTTGTTATATAGATTAATCATGAGAAGATCCAGGTCAAGTTTAGTATTGGGTATGATCAAGCCATTTTGGATAGAGTTATGCCTCTTGAACTTTAAAAAATTTCAATCATTTGGGGGAGGAGAGCACAAGTGTTTCACAAACATTTGTTCGAATAAAGAATCAAGCAATATATCTCAGTTGCCCCTGTGTAAAAAAAAATATAGACTTCAAACATAGTATACTACTGGTCTCTGTGATTGGTATAGGTTGGAGTCACAAAAGGGATCAAATTTATTTCAGAGAAAATTATCATGGGTATCAGTGCATATTTCAGAATTATAAATTAATTGTTATGTTTTGTGTTCACAGGTAATAAACATGGCAGCGGAAGTAAAATCGGGTGATTTTAGATTAAAGTTCTTGATGACCATGAAAACAATGCATGGCTGGAGTGCCTTACAGAAAGCTTTAGAGAAGAAAAGCAAGGCAGCGAGAACGAAGATCCTGACAGAGTCCTTCCACCAGAAGGAAATAGAAATGGCTTTAGAGATAGCATGCAAATTAGGAATGGTAGGAGCTGTGCAGTTTCTTGTGGAAAAATGTGACATTGATGTGGAAAAAGTTAAGAATGCTTGTGTGTGGTCTGCAGCAAGTGGAAGGCACTCCAATATTGTGAAGTATTTCATTGAAAACCTTTCTGTTGATGTTAATCTGCCAAATGACAAAGGAATGGCAGCCATACATTTTGCTTGTGTTTCTGGAGATGAACATTTAGTTGAGTATCTAGTCAGCAAAGGAGCCAGATTAACAGACACTGATAACAAAAATGTCAATTGTCTTATGGCTGGGGCTTGGGCAGGTTCTGTGAAAATTTGTGAAATGGCCATAAAAGCAGGAGTGGATGTTAATGCCAAGAACAGCAGTGATGAACACATTCTTCATGGAACTATCCGACAGGGATTCAATGTGGACGAAAGTCGTCTTCATGTCGTTGACTTTTTGGTGAAGGCAGGAGCAAATGTAAATAGTGTAAATGCTGCAAACATACCGGTGGTCATATATGCTGCTCTTACATTCAAATCTTGCACAAAAACTCTTGGGTATTTCCTGAAGCACCCACAAGTGAACATGCATGATAAAATAGATGCAATGAAATATGGAGGAGCATTCTTGATTAGCACAGGAAATTCCAAAAGAGGATTCAAATTTTGGACTAGAGCTGTTGAGCTCCAGGAGAAAATGAAAGTTGCAGAAGATGAGAACAACAACTCTGCACTGTGTCATAGTGATTTTTCATCCTATGAGCCAACATGCATTGAAGATATCCACAAAATGAAGGAAAATCCAGTTCGACCAATTTATTTCATGTTTGCACTTTTATCTAAGCTTCATGTGAAATATAGTTATAATTGCGTACCATGCCTTGAAGGATTGACTGATGTGATTATTTCACTTGGGTGTTATAGTTTCTTTCTTGAGGTGTTTGCTTTCACCTTTCTGCACACCTTCTCAAACAATGAAAATGTGGATGCAATTCCTGAGTATGAAAGTGCATTCAGGACCATCTGTGTCATAATAGCTTGGAAGGAAAAGAATGGAGATGAAATTTTCCCAGAAGTGTTGGAATTTTTTAAGAAAATGACTTGTGGTTTTGAAATGAAACAGCCTTGCTGCAAGAAGATAATTGAGGATGAAGCAGAGGAGATTTCACAAACAGAGAGAGATCTAAGGGCGATCATTGCTCATGCAATTGATCTTTTCTGTCCACCTGGTGAAGAAGATGAGGACAGTGATTCGGATAGTTGCTCCTACTATGGCGACTATAAAGATGGAAAACAGAGAAATATGTACATGAAACTGATGATGCAACTTAGTGCTCTTATTCTTGGCATTTTTCCCAAACATAGAGAGGACTTCCTGCCATGTCTTTTTAAACTTCTGGAAACAAAGTTCAGGGATGAAAAACAAGTGACATTCCTCCACATTGCGATAGAATGCATGGACACCTCTCAAGATTATCATGCAGATGAGGAAACTCATGCAGAACTTGTGAAGATTCTGATAGAAAATGGAGAAGATGTAAATGCCACTGATAACTACCTTTGCTCTCCTGTACATGAGCTTGCTTCAATTGTTCATTGTGAAAACCTAAGTCTTGTTCAGGAAATAGTGGATTTGATGGTACAGCATGGGGCTCACTTGGACATGAGAAATAAGCTTGGTTGGTCAGCGCTGAATGATTTGATTGATAGTGAAGTAAAAGTTAATCCTGCAGCAAATCAAACACTCCAGTGTCTGGCAGCTAAAGTTATCATGGAGGAGAATCTGGATTACCAAAGTTCCACTCCAAAAGCCTTGTGGGATTTCATTCAGCTGCATGATCCGGAGGAGCGCATGGACGAGTGTAAGATTCCATATGCCTGCACTCTCTACAGTCAAGAACGATTCTGGTGTAATGTAGAGGAGCATGTGTGTGATGTATGATAAAGCTGAACCCCGGAAAATGAAGGGATCCACACAGAGACTGCACAGGAAATTTTCATAGAATCGAAAAGGAAGGACTAAAGAGTGTTTTAATGAGAAGAAAATCTTGAGCTCTGCTGTAAAAGCTAGTTTCAAGGTGTCTGGTTACTAAGTATTGTTTCCATCTTAAGACTTTTAACTAATTGCTTAATATGATCTTTAACCAATTTTAAATGTTTTTAGTTTTATTTCTTCTGTTGGTATTTTGAAACTCTGAACCATGTTTCACAGTTAAGAAGACATTACATTTTGACAATGTTAGCTGAGCAATAGCAAACTATGGAGATGTACTTTGAAATTGAAAAGGGTAAATCAGTCTTTTTTTTTAGTCGTACTAACAATAACATCTGTATTTTGATCTAGAAATTCTCATTATATGGTTTGAACATAATTTTACAAGGGTTAGATATCCATTGCATCAGTGATTTAAAAAAAAGTACCCAGTCCCGACATACAAGTTTTTTTAATGCCCTTCTTCAATTATGGGCAAGGCATTTAGTGTTTCTTTTGTCTGTCATCTCATATGTCCATCTGTTACACCTTTCATTTGGCACAGTTTTAAAGAAACTGTCCAAGATATGTTTACAAAAATTCCTACTGATTATTGTAAGTAAGGGTATTTTTAGATACCTCTGCATATTTTCCCTTTTATCTTGAATTTAAAGTACCTGTAATTACTGAAATTCTCAATGTTTTTTCAGCTTCAAAACAATGAATTATTTTAAATGTTTCAAAACTCACTGAAACAATTTGTGAAAGCTTTTCAGCTGTCCAAATTTTCTGACACTGATATTCTATATGACCTTAATATCATTATTGTTTTGCATTTAGCAGCTAAGAGGAAAATGCTTATATTTTCAGACCTTGACCTTCTCTATGACTTTATCTTTACTTTCATGGTATTTGATTAAACTTTTTGTGAATTACATATTGGTAAGAGCAATTTATCCTACAGTCCTAATTTTTGGACCATCCTTATGACTGCTCTTCTTGAGACCTTGACTTTTGAAGAATTTTGGATCAGTTCTACATTTAGATGCAAATTGGTGAGAGGAAATCTAAGGAATGTCCTTGTTTTTTTCCTTGACTTTGATTTAATTATATTTCATTTTACAGTTAACTAAGTAAACTTGTAATTATTCCTAGTTTCAACTTATTTTGCTATTACCAAAGAAGTATGGTACATTTCTTTCTATATTGCAATCAGATGTACCTTGGGAGGGGCAATCATGTGCCATGGACATATTGAAGTGTTTACCATTGTTACAGTGTATGTTCATATTTACCTCTGTTGTGTTCAAAAGTTTTACATTTGTAGTGCTTTTTTGATTAATCATAATGCTGATCATAGTAGAATAGCAGAACGTATTGGTCAACCCTTGTTAATATAAATAAATGAATGTATTTTAAATGGACCAATTGAAATATGGATGTCTTTCTTGAAGATGTTCTTTGACTTTTTCCATTTTTTTTTCTAGGAAAGGGGGGGGGGGTATGTTACCCATACTTTTTAACTTTAGTTCTTTAGTTTTACCTTTATTTGAAAGACATAAATCTTCGCCTTGAGGTGCCATATATGAGCGTCAGATTTTTACAAGCATACCTTTTTTTCTATTTGAATATTTCTTTTATTGTTAGCAAAACAAAAACTAGTTTTTGATAAGATTGTTGGATAATAATAACTGTTTAACATGTTTAACTTTGGTTAGAAAAATAGTGAAATCTGTCTAATAAGACATGCTCTGCATGCCAAATTAATTGCTTTGTTTCAAATTTTACAGGGTATAAGAGTACTTAGTGTAAAAACAATGGGGGAAAAAAATAAAATGGAAATGAAAGAAAGGTTCAAATTCACAGTGAGGTGAATTACACTGATGTCTGACAAGACAGATTTCTCTGTAGTTTATTTTCTAGTCAGATATGTTCACTGTACACATGTATGTATGTTTGGTCAACAGTTGCACATTTATTACAATTCTGTCTAAGTCCAAATGTGCTTCTTCAGCTTTGCAATAAGGTTCTTTTCTTTTTCCAGAAAAAAATTTCATTAAACATGCATGTATGTTGGTCAAGTCAATATCAACATCATGTTTGCATTAAATTCCACCAAATTTGGCACCCATGTGTCTTGGTCTTTGATCAATTTAGTTAGTTTACATGTATATTTGAATAGTACTTTTATACTAGTTTTGTGTTTAGTTGATCACCATGAACCTTGACTTTGTTATATATTTCTGTATAGTGGTCCAGAGAACATTTCTTGCAATTTTTATGTTCCTGCAGTGAATACGGCCAGGGCATATAGTGTTTCTCACGTCAGTCTTCCGTCCTTTCCTCCTTCCCTATGTCCTTCGGGCAGACTCTAAGCTTAGCTCAGAGAAACTTCTCAGTATTCAAGATATTTTTATCTTACTTCATTTGGCAAAACATTGATGACAGCAATTCAACTACTTCAATTTTTTGCCTTGACCTCACCTTTGTTAAATTGATATCAGAAACTTTTCTATAAAACTTTATCAACCTATACATTATTGAAGCTTTTTAATAGCATCATCATTTTTTTTCCTTGACCTTATTTTGACCTTGACTTCAGCTCTCTTAAATTGATGTTTAGCTTGGTTTGAAAGAAACTACATGTTCATTTTAAAAAAATATCATTGTCCATGAACTTTTTAGACAGCCCTCGTACATGTGTATTAAGATTTTTTTACACCTAGATGCTGATACGTATTTAAAAGAGATTTTCAAGTGCATCACCAAATTCTGAATTTGTGTTTACCTAAATTTCAAAAAAAGAGAAAATGAGAAAGCTTTTTAAGCTTATAAATATTGATGAGAGCTATTTAATGGCATCAATATTTTGACCTTCTGATGTCAAATTTCTGCTCAGCTTAACTTGAAAAAATATGTATTAATATTCAATGATTTTTTAAGAAACTCCTTATGCTGATAAATAATGAGAAGAGCTATTACTTTTTCCTTGGTCTCTCCTATGCTTTGACCTTGACTTTTCTTTAAATTGAGCTGGGTTTCAAAGATATTTTTGCTGTACACTTGGGATATAATTTGGTGAGAATTAACTACACTGAATTTAATTTGCTTCCTTATCCTTCCAAATGACCTTGTGACTTTACGATTTATTTTGTATTTAACTCAGCTTCTTAGGAAAAGTATTCAAGATAATTTCATCAAACTTTATATTGTAATATTAAACTTTTATGTAAATTGATTGAATCTGATTGGTCGAGAAACATTTATTAAAAAACACTATTACCCACTGAATAATGAAGCCACGCACGCCAGCGTAGCAACAGTCAACATTGCTTGACGACGGGTGATATTCCAAAAAATAGCGACTGTGCAGAATTTTTGCGCGCATGGTTCACTGTTATTTTTTATAAAACATTCAGTTTGATATAATAAATATTGCATGTAGTTGAGTGTAACATTGAAAATTTTCACCCCAAGAAAACCATTGTCAACCTCGGCTGCGCCTCGGTTGACAATGGTTTTCTTTGGTGCGCCTCGGTTTGACAATGGTTTTCTTGGGGTGAAAATTTTCAATGTTACACTCAACTACATGCGCTTCGGTTAACAATGGTTTTCTTGGGGTGAAAATTTTCAATGTTACACTCAACTACATGCAATATTTATATAAAACATATACCCATTTTCATACTTGTAAACCTTGGTGGGGCATTCATGTCCTATGGATGTATTTTTTGGTTAATTTTCAGAACATGTTGGCTGACTATGTCTCAGAAGAATATCTTTTTGCGTCAAGGTTCCAAGCTTATCTTTCATGAGTTAACATGAAAATTATGCATGTTTATAACAAAAAAGTTGACATTCCATCAAGTATCTCGGAAGAGAATTATATCCCGGAGTTGCTTAGATATGTAGTTGTTGAATCAGCAAAAAATAAAAGCTTAAATAACATATTCCTTGTTGAATATAAACTTGGTGTTTTAGTTTGATCCTTGGTCTATCTGGTGTGTATTTAAGCGTTCCCCGCCATAGCAGTGCTTTCCTTTGGAGAATTGACTGTGACGTAGTTTTCTCCCCTGTGGGTTAATAACCCCTATAAATACCGGAAAAATGAAGTTTTGTGGGTATCAGGAATCAACTTCTCTGTGTGTCCATCTGTTCATACAATCACTAAGTTACCTTGTAAATGTAACGGATCAGCTCCTACTTGGCACAGAGATCACATATGAGTTATAAATGTGCTTGGTTATTTATGTATATACTGCATAGGAATTTAAGCTTTGAAAACCTCCTTTGTTTCTAGATATTTGATAAAAAAAAAAAACCTTATGTGCCATTGAACAAGGGTGTCTCGCCTAAAATATGAATTTGACGACCTCTGGATCAGAGGA
Organism: Saccostrea glomerata; assembly: GCA_003671525.1. Lineage (NCBI taxonomy): Eukaryota > Metazoa > Mollusca > Bivalvia > Ostreida > Ostreidae > Saccostrea > Saccostrea glomerata. Next base: position 3,199,032 of record PRKT01000012.1, read on the forward strand.
TTTGATGATTGGGCGAGGCTCTATTACTATTAGAGCATTAATACCTACTTTTCTCTGCTAAAGTGTGTTAAATAAAAAAAATCCTGCGTAATTTGAATAACAGGATAATCGATTGAATGATAATACAAAAACGGGTTTTTATATATTTAAAAACAAAATGAAAATAATTCAAACGAGCTAAACATGCTTAAAGACGAATTCTTGCCAGGAAAACGGTTAAAGGGGCCAATTGTTCACTACTGTATCGCGTTTGTGTTTTGAAATGTGAAAGCCCCATGTCTTCTCACTCGAAAGTTATGACCTAGTTGAAAGTTTTTGAAAAGTAGGTTAAACTTCAAGGTCACAAAACATTATAGTATACATGTATTTAAAAAGGTCTTATCACGGGTAATACACATTTTAATATGAAAGCCATATCTCTTCTTATTCAAAAGTTCAGGCAAATTTAAAGGAATGTTTAAATTTTTGAAAAGTGGGTCAAACTTCAAGGTCAAGGGGTCAAAAATCATAGTGTGCTTAGAAAGGTCTTATCACAGGTAATACTAATACACATGTGTTATATGAAAGTCCTATATCTCTTCTCATTCAAAAGATATGACCAAGGTTAAGTTTTTGTGACAGACGGACATACCTACAAACTGACAGACGGACAGACGAATATGATTTAATATCCCCTTGCTTTCGCGAAAGCAGGGCACAATTAAGACGAGCATGCCATATATGGTTGTGTAGATAAAATTTGCGTAGAGAACAATGGTAATGAACGGTTTATCAGTGCATTTCCTTTGAAAGTGTAAATGAGTGCGCTTCTGGGTACTAGCCCTTACAAAAAAAATTCTATAGTTAAAAATAGTTTACTGTAATTTAATACAGTTAACTATAGTTAACTATAGTTATAACTTTACCGTGAAAAAACTTTATCTAAAACTTTGACAATTTGAAAAACTTTATCTATAACTTCAAATGACACTTTGAAAAACTTGGGCGAAACTTTGACACTTTCAAAAACTTTGGCGAAAACTTTGACACTTTCAAAAACTTTGGTGAAAACTTTGATACTTTGAAAAACATTATCTAAAAATTTGACACTTTGAAAAACTTTATCTAAAACTTTGACACATTGAAAAATTTTATCGAAAACTTTGACACTTTGAAAAACTTTTGCGAAAACTTCTATGGCTCTCATACTTTACATGTGTATTCCTTGTGGCAATACCTTGCAATGAGTATAAATATTTTTGACCTTGTTCTTAGAGTTTGACACACTTTGTAAAAAAAAATCGCATGGCAACATAACGAGGGTTAACCTTTCTCAAATGCAGATCAAATATGTTGGTACCTAAATTATGACCTTTCCACAAGAAATGCAAATGTTAAATATAAAACCCTAGCACCACCTGCTCAAGGGTTATGACCAAGGTTAAGTTTTTAAAAGGTAGGACAAACTCCTGGGTCAAGGTCAAAGGGTCGAGATTGCTGGTTTCTAAAGAAAGGTCTTGTCTCAAAGATAACGTATGGGAAGTTTGAAAGCGCTGGCCCTTACCGTTCAAAAGTTATGGCCAATGTTTAAGCTTGTAAAAAGTAGGTCAAACTCCAAGGTCAAGGTCAAAATTGTTGATATCCAATGAAAGGTCTTATCACAAGGATTACATATTTAAAGTATAATAGCCCTAGCCTTCGCTGTTCAAAAGTTATGGCCAAGGTTAAAGTTTTTTCGTAAGTTCGGAAATCTTCAAGGTCAAAATTGTTGGTTTCAAATGAAAGGTCTTGCCAAAAAGAATTGATATTTGAAATATGAAATTCCTAGTATCTACCGTTTAAAATTAAGGGCCAAAAGAAAATTTTGGAATTTTTGTGTTAAAATGGGTCAAATTCCAAAGTTAAAGGGTCAAGGTTCATGATATCAAATGAAAGGTCTTGTCACAAGGATTAAATATGTGAAGTATGAAAGCCCTAGTTCTAACCCTTCAAAAATTATGTTCACGGTTGTCTTTTCACAGGGATTACATATGTGAAGTATGAAAGCCCTATCACTTACCGGTACCGTTCAAAATTAATAGCCAAGATTAAAGTTTTTTCATAAGTACAGAAAAATACAAGGTCAAAAGGTCAAAGTTGTTGACATCCAATGAAAGGTCTTAATACAAAAAATATATATGTCAAGTTTAAATGTCCTGTTATCTACTGTTCAGTAGATATGGCCAAAGTAAAAGTTCAAATTTTTTTGTAAAAGTGGGTCAAACTCCAAGGTTAAAAGGTCAGATTTGGTGGTACCCAAAGAAAGATCTTGTCACAAGGAATACACATGTGAAAAATGAATGCCATAGCTCCACTCAATCAAAAGTTATGGGCAAGGTTAAAGTTTTTGCGGACAAACAGCTAGACAGACGGACAGACAGCTAGACAGACGGAAGGACACGACAAAAAATATATGTACCTCCAGAAACTTCGTTTACGGGGGCATAAAAAACGTTTACCTTGGCCATAACTTTTTGAACAGTTAGTACTAGGGCTTTTATATTCAAAGGTTTATTCCTTATGATAAGAACTTTTTTTCTGGATACCAACAATTTTGACCTTTTGACCT
>PRKT01000012.1:3202362-3217791 GCA_003671525.1 Saccostrea glomerata
GGGGGGGGGGGGTATATTGTTTTTGTCGTGTCCGTCTGCCTGTCTGTTTGTCTGTCTCTATGTTTGTCTGTTTGTCCGCAAAAACTTTAACCTTGCCCATAACTTGATTTTGTGGAGCTATGACTTTCATATTTCACATTTGTATTTCTTGTGATAAGACTTTTCTTTGGGTACCACCCAGTTTGACCTTTTGATCTTGACCTTGGAGTTTGGCCCACTTTTACACAAAAAATTCCAAACTTTTACTTTGTAAATATATAATGAACAGTAAATACCAAGACATTTCTACTTAATATATGTATTTCTTGTGAAAAGACCTTTCATTGGATACCAAAAACTTAGACCTTTTGACCTTGGAGATTTAATTGGATACCAAGAACTTTGACCCTTTGACCTTGACCTTTACCTACTTTTAAAACGCAAACATTGACCAAATATTTTAAAGGGTTAGGGCTAGAACTTTCATACTTTACATATTTGATCCTTGTGATATGACCTTTTATTTGATATCAAGAACTTTGACCTTGACCTGGGGGTTTGACCTACTTTTTAAAATTGTTAACCTTTGCCATAACTTTTGAAGGGTAAGGGCTAGAGCTTCCATTCTTCACATATGTATTCTTTGTTGCATGTCCTATCATTTGACGCCAATTACTTTGACCTTGGAGATTTACCTACTTATGAAAAAAATTTAATCTTGGCCATAGCTTTTGAACGGTAAGAGCTAGTGCTTTCATACTTCAAATATGTAATCCTTGTGAAAAGGCCTTTCATTTGATACCAAGAACTTTGACCCTTTGACTGTGACGTTGGGTTTGACCTACTTTTATAACGCAAACCTTGACCAAAACTTTTAAAGGGTTGGGGCTAGTACTTTCATTCTTTACATGTTTGATTCTTGTGATATCACCTTTCATTTGATATCAAGAACTTTAACCCTTTGACCTTAGAGTTTGACCTACTTTTTAAAATTGTTAACCTTGGCCATAACTTTTGTAGGGTTAGCGATAGGGCTTCCATACTTCACATTTGTATTCTTTGTGGCAAGACCTTTCATTTGATACCAATTAATTTGACCTTGGAGATTTCCGTACTATTGAAAAAAAATGGCCATAACTTTTAAACGCTAAGGGCTAGTGCTTTCATGCTTTTGTAATCCTTGTGAGAAGACCTTACATTAAATACCAAGAACTTTGACCCCTTAACCTCGGAGTTTGACCTACTTTAAAAAAACAAACCTTGACCATAACTTTTGAAGGGTTTCATACTTTCAATATTTGAAAAATCCTTGTTACAAAACTTTTTAGATGATATTGAAGTTTGACCTACTTTTTAAAAATTGTTAACCATATCTTTTTAAGGGTGTGGGCTAGGACTTCCATACTTCACATAATTTATTCTTTGTTGCAAGACCTTTCATTGGATACCAATTACCTTGACCTTTGACCTTGGAGATTTCTGTACTTATGAAAAAACGTTAACCTTGGCCTACTTTCATATTTCACAATTGTATTTTGTCCAGTGAGAATACCCTACTTTGGGTAGCAATATATTAAACTTGCATTTTTAAAAAGTTTAATCTCTGCTGCTATGTTGCCATACGGGGGCAGTGTTTCACAAACACGTCTTGTTTTTCTGGTTATAAAGATAGAAAGAACCAAGAGGCCCAAAGACTTGACGGTCACCCAAGTATACAACAATTTACAGGATCCACAGAGTATGATCAAGCTTTGTTGTCTAAAAGTTGCAGGTGAAATAGGATGATCCGAATCGACAAAATATAGTCTAGTATCCAACAAATCTTAAATTGTGTCTGTCCTTCATTTAAGTATCACAATTACCATGCAGACTTGCAAACAAAACTACGATTGCTTCTATGCCATTTCCGAAACAATATTATATATATCCTTTCACAATGGCAAGACATTTTTGTTTCTTTTTTTCAATTTATTTACATGTATCTATTTTTACAAATTTTCTCGATCATTGCAACTATGAGAATCCTTTTTGTATCATGCAATATTTACATTTCCAATGTCTTTGTCCGAGATAAAATTACAAATTGTAAATGTACTTTATTTCCCCATCAATGTATTGACGCGGTTCCAAAAAAACCACGTGCAGGGCGGGACAAACAGCTAGACAGAAGCAGGGCTTAGAGCACGTGGATTGGCGGAATCAAAGCATGTTAATATAAGGAATAACTGTCAGATTTTTCAATTTCAGAATGAATGAAGTTCAAAATACAAGTGGTGAAAGCGTAAATAAAGTATCGGTGAGTAGTTCTCTAATCAAAGAATTCTGTGTCCCCCGTGTGTCTTCAGGTAAATGCTCAACACCTTTGCCTAATTTGTCCAATCTGGAGTTGAATAAGAGTGATACAGACAAGGGGACGGCGCTACCCATACTATCACCGTTAGGGCCCCAAGGGTCAAAAGCAACATTTGTAAATATGGATGTCTTGTCCCCCATAAACAATCTTAACGACTCATTATGTGAGAAACTTGACAAACTTATGCAAACAGTAGATCAAATGAGCGAAAAACTACAAAAGCTGGACTCGATCGAATCAAAACTTAATCATTTCGACTTTGAGATCAAAAATGTAAAAAGCTCAGTGGCTGGAGTAGAAAAGAGGATGGGTGATGTAGAAAAGGCGATGGATTACATGAACCAGACATATGAACAAAATAAACAAACCATTACAAGCAATGTGAATACCCTGAATAACTTAGTTCAGGCAAATGAAAAAAATGCGGAGGGCTTAAAACAGCTCTAGCACAATATGCAGCTCGACAGATCTGAAATAAAGAGGCTCGATAAGGAGATGAAAAGACAACCCGCCTTCGGCGTTTATGCAAAGACACTCGCCTTCGGCGTTTATGCAAATTATCACGCAAGCCAATCGATTGATTACATCATGAAATTGAAAAATAAGACAGTTATTCCTTAATTAAAAATTCTTGCATAATTCCCTTTATATTCTATCAAATACAATGAAGCGCATTGAAATGGTAAAATTTTCCGTTCGAATGGAACGTTTTGATCTATCTTTAGAACGTTTATTGTCATCTTATGACACGCCCATTTCTTTAGAAATGGATAAAACGGTCGATTTGTTTATTCGAATACCCGTAGAACAGGTTTTCCATAAATATAAAAGCCAATGAAATTGACGGTCTAAATAAATACCGAGTAAACACGTGTTCGACCGAAACATGTGTTGTGGTAACTTCAATAGACATGATAAGTTCAGAAATATGTATATATTCGTTGCAATTTGTGTTTTACAGAAGCGGAGAGTCTCTAACTCTCTCTTCTAATTTTTTAAAGCTCCATTTCAGTGTAACTCATATTGATTGTCGCGAAGAATGGGATGTCCTAAAACATTACGACGAATATTTCTTTCTCGTTCTAAAAATATGGGCGTGTCATTATGTTGTAATTGACGTTCAAAAAATGACTCAGAACGTTTTATCGAAACGGAAAATTTTACCACGTCAATGCGCTTCATTGTACATTATTTAAACGTTAAGGGCAAAGAGCAATAACTTCTCTCTATTGTCAGGTTATAAAAAACTTTTACTCAATTTGCCTCTGCTATGCCCAGGAGCATCGTCTCAAGCCACGGTCCGGAGTCCGCATACAGTTCTCGAATGGGAGAGAATCGTACATTTTGGCCGTGTTTTGCAACAATGGCCCAGGAGAAGAGAAGCTTTTTCAAAGAAATGTTGCACTTCCACTAGGGATTTAACAAAGTCCTATACCTTACGCCAGAACCCATGACCCTGGGACACAGGCACTTTTTTCGAAAATAATTTTAACCCATATATATAGTATAATAATAACGTGTTATTATTATACTATATATGTGTTAAAAATTTATTTTTTAATCAAGTACGTGCCTTTGCCCTGGGACTGCAAGTTTCACAAATTTTGTAAGAAGCATCCATGTTCATTATAACTCACACTGTACTTTTTATGCCCAACACTAGGGAGCAGAAAGGATTTATTTTTATAGAATCAATGCATTTTCACAATATCATCAATAGAGCCCCGCTCTTACACCAGTACACCTGACCCCTGGCCGTGAAACTCACAATTCTGGAAGATGCATCCTTGCTTATCATAACTTTACACTTAGTTTCTTTGCTTTTAACAAGGGGCAGAACAAATGTTTTCAAAAGACTTTGATTTTTCACTATATTAAGCCGGAACCCATGTTAAGTTTCCTAGTAACGGTGGCTATTTTGCAGATATTGAAACAAAACAATTTTGGAGAGACACATCAATATTCTGTACATGTCGTTTCAAATACAATTGGAGGAAAAATCCGGATTTGGTTAAATTTTGTCAACCCAATAACATATTACTACATGTTTCTTCAGAAACCATAACTTAACCAGATGACATTCCAATGGAATGACATGGTTTGACAATTATTGAAAAAAGGAGGGCCAGGGATTCAAAATTTTCATTCTTCACGTTTCAATTGAACTAGTCATTTTGAAGGGTGGGCCTTGTCCCCCCCACACACACACATACACACTCACACATGATATCGGTAAAATTAGCAACAGTCACATGATCATGATTTTTCCATGTATAACATTTATATCTGAGACGTGCAACCTGTTGCATTTTAGCTAGTCTATACAGCTAGTCTATACAGGAAAATGACGAAGATAAAATAATGATCCTTGTGATATGCAAAAATCAATATATCATGAAGAAAAATATATATCTAACTCATTCTTCAGAACTAAAATTAGATGTGTGACCAATTAAAGGGCTACTTTTTAAAATAATCAGTTTAATTCATTAGTTATACATGTACATTAATTAACATGATTGAGTCAGTACCTTAATTTCTTGCCTCTGAAAAAAAATGTTGGTAAGATAATCTGAAGTCTTAGAGAGGATATATATAGTGTAAATTTATATGAGTGCTCCCTTTTTTAACATTATCTGATTATATGTTTGTGTTTTCTACCACATTAGACAAAAAATGGCCTTTATTTACACGGAGTAATTTTAAATTTAAGTTAATTTTCTTAGGCAGTGCATTTTAATGCGAGAAAGTCTGACCAATTAAGGTTAAGATAAGATTATCCAGAGACGAATCCCGGTATTACAAAACATACATGTGTTTTTATGTCTCCGATTATCAGACTATCGTATGTAACACTGTACAGGATCACATTTTAACATTTCTTAATCACCTGAAAGTGAACTAGTTTTTATTAATATTGTCTAGAAATGTTTCTTTTCTAAACTTTTTTTCCCTAGAAAAATATTGAATGTTAAACGGTGGATCAAATAATCATGTAGACATCTGGAGGAAGAGAGGGTCATTTAGTTCAGTGGTAAAAATGTCTTATCAGCATAAAATATGACAAATTCATTGAAAACCTCGGTTTCAGTCAAAATATTTGTGGTAGTCTCTGAATTAATGATTACAATTTAAGAAAAAGTAAGAAAAGTTCCGAATGAATAAATTGATTGGCAGGTGCCCCATGTGACACCGAGGCACTTTTCTTGTTTACAAAACATATAGCCGTAGTACGCTGTCTGTAAATCATAAAAAGTTATCAATCTATCGATTATAAGATATTCTGTTTAACGTGTATCCATGGTCCAAAGCATATAAAGATCTTATTGTTGTGAAATCGAAGTGCTGAATCATCTAAAATGGCGGGGCTAGTTCGTCCTCGCTGAGTCATCAAGTAACGGTGAGCGAATCGACCAATCAGCGAGAAGACGCGAGGCGCAAAATACGCAACAATCCGAGTATTGCCGAGTTGATGAAATCAGTCGAGGAAACAAATAGTGGATTAATTGTCTTCAAAGTTATTGTTTTGTGATTCTGAAACTATACTGTTTTTCTAGGAAAGTATAGGATACAGTATATTCAATATTGGTAGCGGAAAACGGTCACAATGAGTAAAAAGGTAAGTGAAATATCGGTCACCGTGTGTAAATCGTAGTAGAATGATGGCGTGGTGCATTGTTTACGTTTTGTAGACAATTCATGAAACACGGGAAATGATCAATGAAAGCTATATTTGACTGTTTTATTAAGATCTGTTAACTAGTTATAGGATTCAGCGTCCATTTTTGTAATATTTTTATGTTCCAAAGACCAATTTTTTAGAAATTGTGAAATATGCTGATATGAGGATTATTGCGTTCATTGTACATTCATGACCACGTGATCATTGTTTTGTTGTCAGCTCTTTCTGCGCAGTGAGAAAATACACATCGAATACACAAAACTCGATGTGTACAATAGCAACCTGTATCCCTGGGACACAACATCTTTTAGTCATGGCATTTCTAAACCTAGATACCCACATTAATGGTGTTTTAAACACAAAATAGAAACTGCGCATGAATGAAAATCATTGACCTCCATTTGTACTCTGCCCAGACGCGAGCATTGGAATTTATGCTGATGATGCACAAGGCGTGTTTATTTACCATTTCATTAGAATTAAAAGAAGGCATAGTGTATACTTGAAATGTCAAATTTTAGGAATTCTACATAGTATTGAATGTCACGAACGTATATTGTTTACGTCACGGGAATCAAAAAGATAAATGACAGTATGTTAATATTGTGGAAAATACAGATGCGTTGTCCTAGATTACACCTTGGACTATTTATAAATCTTAGTGCTTGTGTAACGCGAATTGCGCAGACCAACAAGGCCGAGGCCATTTTCTAGAAAAACAAACGGAGTATTTGATTATTGATAAAACTGTATTTGTTAAAAAAAATTCAATATTTTTTTAAATTGGAAACATTAAAATTGTAAACACAAAGAGAAAAAAAACTTTATAAGATATCATTTTTTTTTCATTCATCATCACTAATTTTTTACTAATCTTGTAATTACATAATTAAAAGACAATTAAAAAATTAAGAGAGTACAATTTTCTCATTTTCACTTGTTCTTAACATGAAGTAAGATAACCTGTTTAAAATGATAAAATGTGGCATGCGATTTCTTGGCACTATGCCAACTTTGCAATGTTTACTAAGAGAGATGTACTTTTTGTTTTTCTAGGAAGTTAAAAATGCTTGTTTGTTTCTATTTTTGTATAAATGGCACAGATTTCTTAAACTAGTTGAACAGGGTTTATAAAGGTTTACTGTTGATACATTGATTAGTAACATGATGTAACAGTTGCCTGAGAAATTGACTAAGCTTTTCCCATAATAATGTTGATATGACTCACTAGTTCAGTTGCAGCATCTGATTGTTTGTCATCACAAAGAAAAAACAGAGGTTAATAAGTACAGTAGCCAACTTTTTAATGAATTTTTCCCTTGTTTTTTTTTTTGGGGGGGGGGGGGCTTTGGGACATTACTTACTTGTATTAATACCTGTAGTTAAAAGTATTACACAACACTGCTTTTATTTAATGAATTTCTTGATTAAATAGATATTATTTATTTCAGATTTTCTTATCGCAATGCAAGTCAGAGGCAAGGGCCTTGAGGATGTCAGCCCAGATATCGGACGATGAGCTCGTTGCTATGACAGTGAAAGAACTGAACAAATTGTTGAAAGGATTGCCAAGAGATGAAACAAAAGTATCTAGTCAGCAAAGGAGCCAGATTAACAGACACTGATAACAAAAATGTCAATTGTCTTATGGCTGGGGCTTGGGCAGGTTCTGTGAAAATTTGTGAAATGGCCATAAAAGCAGGAGTGGATGTTAATGCCAAGAACAGCAGTGATGAACACATTCTTCATGGAACTATCCGACAGGGATTCAATGTGGACGAAAGTCGTCTTCATGTCGTTGACTTTTTGGTGAAGGCAGGAGCAAATGTAAATAGTGTAAATGCTGCAAACATACCGGTGGTCATATATGCTGCTCTTACATTCAAATCTTGCACAAAAACTCTTGGGTATTTCCTGAAGCACCCACAAGTGAACATGCATGATAAAATAGATGCAATGAAATATGGAGGAGCATTCTTGATTAGCACAGGAAATTCCAAAAGAGGATTCAAATTTTGGACTAGAGCTGTTGAGCTCCAGGAGAAAATGAAAGTTGCAGAAGATGAGAACAACAACTCTGCACTGTGTCATAGTGATTTTTCATCCTATGAGCCAACATGCATTGAAGATATCCACAAAATGAAGGAAAATCCAGTTCGACCAATTTATTTCATGTTTGCACTTTTATCTAAGCTTCATGTGAAATATAGTTATAATTGCATACCATGCCTTGAAGGATTGACTGATGTGATTATTTCACTTGGGTGTTATAGTTTCTTTCTTGAGGTGTTTGCTTTCACCTTTCTGCACACCTTCTCAAACAATGAAAATGTGGATGCAATTCCTGAGTATGAAAGTGCATTCAGGACCATCTGTGTCATAATAGCTTGGAAGGAAAAGAATGGAGATGAAATTTTCCCAGAAGTGTTGGAATTTTTTAAGAAAATGACTTGTGGTTTTGAAATGAAACAGCCTTGCTGCAAGAAGATAATTGAGGATGAAGCAGAGGAGATTTCACAAACAGAGAGAGATCTAAGGGCGATCATTGCTCATGCAATTGATCTTTTCTGTCCACCTGGTGAAGAAGATGAGGACAGTGATTCGGATAGTTGCTCCTACTATGGCGACTATAAAGATGGAAAACAGAGAAATATGTACATGAAACTGATGATGCAACTTAGTGCTCTTATTCTTGGCATTTTTCCCAAACATAGAGAGGACTTCCTGCCATGTCTTTTTAAACTTCTGGAAACAAAGTTCAGGGATGAAAAACAAGTGACATTCCTCCACATTGCGATAGAATGCATGGACACCTCTCAAGATTATCATGCAGATGAGGAAACTCATGCAGAACTTGTGAAGATTCTGATAGAAAATGGAGAAGATGTAAATGCCACTGATAACTACCTTTGCTCTCCTGTACATGAGCTTGCTTCAATTGTTCATTGTGAAAACCTAAGTCTTGTTCAGGAAATAGTGGATTTGATGGTACAGCATGGGGCTCACTTGGACATGAGAAATAAGCTTGGTTGGTCAGCGCTGAATGATTTGATTGATAGTGAAGTAAAAGTTAATCCTGCAGCAAATCAAACACTCCAGTGTCTGGCAGCTAAAGTTATCATGGAGGAGAATCTGGATTACCAAAGTTCCACTCCAAAAGCCTTGTGGGATTTCATTCAGCTGCATGATCCGGAGGAGCGCATGGACGAGTGTAAGATTCCATATGCCTGCACTCTCTACAGTCAAGAACGATTCTGGTGTAATGTAGAGGAGCATGTGTGTGATGTATGATAAAGCTGAACCCCGGAAAATGAAGGGATCCACACAGAGACTGCACAGGAAATTTTCATAGAATCGAAAAGGAAGGACTAAAGAGTGTTTTAATGAGAAGAAAATCTTGAGCTCTGCTGTAAAAGCTAGTTTCAAGGTGTCTGGTTACTAAGTATTGTTTCCATCTTAAGACTTTTAACTAATTGCTTAATATGATCTTTAACCAATTTTAAATGTTTTTAGTTTTATTTCTTCTGTTGGTATTTTGAAACTCTGAACCATGTTTCACAGTTAAGAAGACATTACATTTTGACAATGTTAGCTGAGCAATAGCAAACTATGGAGATGTACTTTGAAATTGAAAAGGGTAAATCAGTCTTTTTTTTTAAACAGAACCTGCCCAAGCCCCAGCCATAAGACAATTGACATTTTTGTTATCAGTGTCTGTTAATCTGGCTCCTTTGCTGACTAGATACTCCACTAAATGTTCATCTCCAGAAACACAAGCAAAATGTATGGCTGCCATTCCTTTGTCATTTGGCAGATTAACATCAACAGAAAGGTTTTCAATGAAATACTTCACAATATTGGAGTGCCTTCCACTTGCTGCAGACCACACACAAGCATTCTTAACTTTTTCCACATCAATGTCACATTTTTCCACAAGAAACTGCACAGCTCCTACCATTCCTAATTTGCATGCTATCTCTAAAGCCATTTCTATTTCCTTCTGGTGGAAGGACTCTGTCAGGATCTTCGTTCTCGCTGCCTTGCTTTTCTTCTCTAAAGCTTTCTGTAAGGCACTCCAGCCATGCATTGTTTTCATGGTCATCAAGAACTTTAATCTAAAATCACCCGATTTTACTTCCGCTGCCATGTTTATTACCTGTGAACACAAAACATAACAATTAATTTATAATTCTGAAATATGCACTGATACCCATGATAATTTTCTCTGAAATAAATTTTATCCCTTTTGTGACTCCAACCTATACCAATCACAGAGACCAGTAGTATACTATGTTTGAAGTCTATATTTTTTTTTACACAGGGGCAACTGAGATATATTGCTTGATTCTTTATTCGAACAAATGTTTGTGAAACACTTGTGCTCTCCTCCCCCAAATGATTGAAATTTTTTAAAGTTCAAGAGGCATAACTCTATCCAAAATGGCTTGATCATACCCAATACTAAACTTGACCTGGATCTTCTCATGATTAATCTATATAACAAAGAAGAAGGTACAGTTTCAATACAAATAAAGCCCAATATTTTTCTAAAATATGAAAGTGATAAAAGAAATTAAAATTCATTCTCTCTGAATCATAGGAATTCTATTCAGTAAGAAAATACAAATTGTTTTTCTCATATGACTTCTTTAATGCAAATTGTGACGTCATTAACTTGTGCATTTTCCCATATTTTCTTAAAAAGTTGCAGAAGACATCAGTTTTTCAGTGGAATATTCTTTAAGAAAACATACTCTGCCACTGTCGCCCACAAAGATTTTGAGATTTGTGATTTTTCATACCAGTTTACATAATATATCCAAAAATTAAAGTGGGCGACGGTGGCAGACACTTTTCTTTTTAAAGGAAAATTAGCACAGAAATGAGTCATTTTGAGGCTTTTCTGCATTAAACTTAGAAATGAACCAAATGAATGATGTCATATTTCCAGAAAGATCCTCCTTCATGCCATATTTTTTCATGATTTATCAGATTCATCTACTCAACTATTGTTAAAGCAAATTTCATAACCTTTTAAGAACATTAAATTTCAAGGGCACAATAAAGCTCAAACTGTACCTTCTTCCTTCATTTCAATACAAGCAACCTCTGCAAAGGAAATGAACAGAAACTGCAAATAATTGGAATTTTCAAAGTTCAAGGGGCATTACTCTGTCCAAAATGACCTGATTGAACCCAAAGTAAAAGTTGGCCTAGATATCCTTATGATAGATCTGTGTACCAAATTTCATTTCAATATGTGCAACCTCTGTAAAGAAAATGAACAGAAACTGCAAATAATTGGAATTTTTCTTAATTCAAGGGGCATAACTCTGTCCAAAATGGCCTGATCATACCCAAAATTTAACTTTACTTAGATATTTTCATGATCATACCCAAAATTCAACTTTACCTAGATATTCTTATGATTTTTAAAATCTGTATACCAAATTTCATTTCAATATGTGCAACCTCTGCAAAGAAAATGAACGGTAACTGTTGGTGGACCGAAAAAACCCGTTTTTGTATTATCATTCAATCGATTATCCTGTTATTCAAATTACGCAGGATTTTTTTTTATTTAACACACTTTAGCAAAGAAAAGTAAGTATCAATGCTCTAATAGTAATAGAGCCTCGCCCAATCATCAAATCCTCTGATCCAGAGGTCGTCAAATTCAAAATTTTAGGAGAGACACCCTTGTTCAATGGCACATAAGGTTTTTTTATTAAATATCTAGAAACAAAGGAGGTTTTCAAAGCTTAAATTCATTTGCAGTATATACATAAATAACCAAGCACATTTATAACTCATATGTGATCTCTGTGCCAAGTAGGAGCTGATCCGTTACATTTACAAGGTAACTTAGTGATTGTATGGACAGATGGACATACAGAGAAGTTGATTCCTGATACCCACAAAACTTCATTTTTCCGGTATTTATAGGGGTTATTAACCCACAGGGGAGAAAACTACGTCACAGTCAATTCTCCAAAGGAAAGCACTGCTATGGCGGGGAACGCTTTAAGTACACACCAGATAGACCAAGGATCAAACTAAAACACCAAGTTTATATTCAACAAAGAATATGTTATTTAAGCTTTTATTTTTTGCTGATTCAACAACTACATATCTAAGCAACTCCGGGATATAATTCTCTTCCGAGATACTTGATGGAATGTCAACTTTTTTGTTATAAACATGCAAAATTTTCATGTTAACTCATGAAAGATAAGCTTGGAACCTTGACGCAAAAAGATGTTCTTCTGAGACATAGTCAGCCAACATGTTCTGAGAATTAACCAAAAAATACATCCATAGGACATGAATGCCCCACCAAGGTTTACAAGTATGAAAATAGGTATATGTTTTATATAAATATTGCATGTAGTTGAGTGTAATATTGAAAATTTTCACCCCAAGAAAACCATTGTTAACCGAAGCGCATGTAGTTGAGTGTAACATTGAAAATTTTCACCCCAAGAAAACCATTGTCAAACCGAGGCGCACCAAAGAAAACCATTGTCAACCGAGGCGCAGCCGAGGTTGACAATGGTTTTCTTGGGGTGAAAATTTTCAATGTTACACTCAACTACATGCAATATTTATTATATCAAACTGAATGTTTTATAAAAAATAACAGTGAACCATGCGCGCAAAAATTCTGCACAGTCGCTATTTTTTGGAATATCACCCGTCGTCAAGCAATGTTGACTGTTGCTACGCTGGCGTGCGTGGCTTCATTATTCAGTGGGTAATAGTGTTTTTTAATAAATGTTTCTCGACCAATCAGATTCAATCAATTTACATAAAAGTTTAATATTACAATATAAAGTTTGATGAAATTATCTTGAATACTTTTCCTAAGAAGCTGAGTTAAATACAAAATAAATCGTAAAGTCACAAGGTCATTTGGAAGGATAAGGAAGCAAATTAAATTCAGTGTAGTTAATTCTCACCAAATTATATCCCAAGTGTACAGCAAAAATATCTTTGAAACCCAGCTCAATTTAAAGAAAAGTCAAGGTCAAAGCATAGGAGAGACCAAGGAAAAAGTAATAGCTCTTCTCATTATTTATCAGCATAAGGAGTTTCTTAAAAAATCATTGAATATTAATACATATTTTTTCAAGTTAAGCTGAGCAGAAATTTGACATCAGAAGGTCAAAATATTGATGCCATTAAATAGCTCTCATCAATATTTATAAGCTTAAAAAGCTTTCTCATTTTCTCTTTTTTTGAAATTTAGGTAAACACAAATTCAGAATTTGGTGATGCACTTGAAAATCTCTTTTAAATACGTATCAGCATCTAGGTGTAAAAAAATCTTAATACACATGTACGAGGGCTGTCTAAAAAGTTCATGGACAATGATATTTTTTTAAAATGAACATGTAGTTTCTTTCAAACCAAGCTAAACATCAATTTAAGAGAGCTGAAGTCAAGGTCAAAATAAGGTCAAGGAAAAAAAATGATGATGCTATTAAAAAGCTTCAATAATGTATAGGTTGATAAAGTTTTATAGAAAAGTTTCTGATATCAATTTAACAAAGGTGAGGTCAAGGCAAAAAATTGAAGTAGTTGAATTGCTGTCATCAATGTTTTGCCAAATGAAGTAAGATAAAAATATCTTGAATACTGAGAAGTTTCTCTGAGCTAAGCTTAGAGTCTGCCCGAAGGACATAGGGAAGGAGGAAAGGACGGAAGACTGACGTGAGAAACACTATATGCCCTGGCCGTATTCACTGCAGGAACATAAAAATTGCAAGAAATGTTCTCTGGACCACTATACAGAAATATATAACAAAGTCAAGGTTCATGGTGATCAACTAAACACAAAACTAGTATAAAAGTACTATTCAAATATACATGTAAACTAACTAAATTGATCAAAGACCAAGACACATGGGTGCCAAATTTGGTGGAATTTAATGCAAACATGATGTTGATATTGACTTGACCAACATACATGCATGTTTAATGAAATTTTTTTCTGGAAAAAGAAAAGAACCTTATTGCAAAGCTGAAGAAGCACATTTGGACTTAGACAGAATTGTAATAAATGTGCAACTGTTGACCAAACATACATACATGTGTACAGTGAACATATCTGACTAGAAAATAAACTACAGAGAAATCTGTCTTGTCAGACATCAGTGTAATTCACCTCACTGTGAATTTGAACCTTTCTTTCATTTCCATTTTATTTTTTTCCCCCATTGTTTTTACACTAAGTACTCTTATACCCTGTAAAATTTGAAACAAAGCAATTAATTTGGCATGCAGAGCATGTCTTATTAGACAGATTTCACTATTTTTCTAACCAAAGTTAAACATGTTAAACAGTTATTATTATCCAACAATCTTATCAAAAACTAGTTTTTGTTTTGCTAACAATAAAAGAAATATTCAAAAAGAACAAGAGGCCCATGGGCCACATCGCTCACCCGAGCATTGTGGCTAGGAAAAAGTAGTAATTGGTTTACTATTGAAAAGTTTGAATCCAAAAGTTTGGCCCCGCTCTATCCCCAGGGGTCATGATTTTAACAAATTTGAATCTACACTACCTGAGGATGCTTCCATATAAATATGAGCAATCATGGCTTTGCTGTTCTTGAGAAGAAGATTTTTAAAGAATTTTCCTATATATTTCTATGTAAAACTTTGGTCGGCCATTGTGGCCCCGCCCTACCCCCGGGGGTCATGATTTTAACAAACTTAATTCTACATTACCTGGGGATGCTTCCATATAAATATGAGCAATTATGGCTCTGCTGTTCTTTAGAAGAAGATTTTTAAAGAATTTTCCTATATATTTCTATGTAAACTTTGGTCGGCCATTGTGGCCCCGCCTTACCCCCGGGGGTCATGATTTGAATAAACTTGAATCTACACTACCTGAGGATGCTTCCATATAAATATGAGAAATTATGACTTCGCTGTTCTTGAGAAGAAGATTTTTAAAGAATTTTCCTATATATTTATATGTAAACTTTGGTCGGCCATTGTGGCCCCGCCCTACCCCGGGGGTCATGATTTGAACAAACTTGAATCTACACTACCTGGGGATGCTTCCACATAAATATGAGCAATTCTGGCTTTGTTGTTCTTAAGAAGATTGATTGATTGTATATTGTTTAACGCCGAGTCGGCAATTTTTCAGCCATATATCGGCGGTTCTTAAGAAGAAGATTTTTAAAGAAGATTTTTAAAGAATTTTCCTATATATTTCTATATAAAACTTTGGTCGGCCATTTTGGCCCTGCCCTACCCCCGGGGGTCATGATTTTAACAAATTTGAATCTACACTACCTGGGGATGCTTCCATATAAATATGAGCAATCATGGCTTTGCTGTTCTTGAGAAGAAGATTTTTAAAGAATTTTCCTATATATTTCTATGTAAAACTTTGGTC
>PRKT01000012.1:3221960-3263800 GCA_003671525.1 Saccostrea glomerata
CCCAAGGATGCTTTGTACCAAGTTTGGTCAAAATTTGCCCAGTGGTTCTTGAGAAGAAGTCGAAAATGTGAAAAGTTTACAGACGGACAGACAGCTAGACAGACAGACAGACAGACGGACGGACGACGGACAAAATGTGATCAGAAAAGCTCACTTGAGCCTTCGGCTCAGGTGAGCTAAAAAGCACTACAAATGTAAAACTTTTGAACACAAGAGAGGTAAATATGAACATACACTGTAACAATGGTAAACACTTCAATATGTCCATGGCACATGATTGCCCCTCCCAAGGTACATCTGATTGCAATATAAAAAGAAATGTACCATACTTCTTTGGTAATAGCAAAATATGTTGAAACTAGGAATAATTACACGTTTATAAACATATACATAACTTAGCTAACTGTAAAATGAAATATAATTAAATCCAAGTCAAGGAAAAAATCACCTAGTGAAAACAAGGACATTCCTTCGATTTCCTCTCACCAATTTGCATCTAAATGTAGAACTGATCCAAAATTCTTCAAAAGTCAACGTCTCAAGAAGAGCAGTCATAAGGATGGTCCAAAAATTAGGACTATAGGATAAATTGCTCTTACCAATATGTAATTCGCAAAAAGTTTAATCAAAATACCATGAAAGTAAAGATAAAGTCATAGAGAAGGTCAAGGTCTGAAAATATAAGCATTTTCCTCTTAGCTGCTAAATGCAAAACAATAATGATATTAAGGTCATATAGAATATCAGTGTCAGAAAATTTGGACAGCTGAAAAGCTTTCACAAATTGTTTCAGTGAGTTTTGAAACATTTAAAATAATTCATTGTTTTGAAGCTGAAAAAACATTGAGAATTTCAGTAATGACAGGTACTTTAAAATCAAGATAAAAGGGAAAATATGCAGAGGTATCTAAAAATACCCTTCCTTACAATAATCAGTAGGAATTTTTGTAAACATATCTTGGACAGTTTCTTTAAAACTGTGCCAAATGAAAGGTGTAACAGATGGACAGATGAGATGACAGACAAAAGAAACACTAAATGCCTTGCCCATAATTGAAGAAGGGCATTAAAAAAACTTGTATGTCGGGACTGGGTACTTTTTTTTTTATCCCTGATGCAATGGATATCTAACCCTTGTAAAATTATGTTCAAACCATATAATGAGAATTTCTAGATCAAAATACAGATGTTATTGTTAGTACGTCTAAAAAAAAAAGACTGATTTACCCTTTTCAATTTCAAAGTACATCTCCATAGTTTGCTATTGCTCAGCTAACATTGTCAAAATGTAATGTCTTCTTAACTGTGAAACATGGTTCAGAGTTTCAAAATACCAACAGAAGAAATAAAACTAAAAACATTACCCTACTTTTATGTTGTGCTGAGTCTTCTTGAATTATGAACCTTGTTTTTTTTTTCCTCTTTTGAACATGGGAGACTTTTAGAAATCCGTCTTAATTACTGCGTAATGTCATCAGCATCATTTATTGATAGTTAATTTATTGTTCAGACATTAATATCACACAATGGGTCTTTATAAATTATGTATCAACTATTTTTAAAAAGATTACATGCTCCCATTTCTAAACTTCCACTCAAGCTTTTACCTTTTTTGAACAGCTTAAAAATTGGGGTTAAGTGTTTGAACATAACTGGAAATTATTCTCTATTCTATATTGAGAAAGATTGTTAATGTATTTTATTCATCCACACTTATCTGTAATCATTCCATTCTGTTTTATGAAGCAAAGAAATGTCATTTACAATAATGGATGTTAAAGAAATTTATGTATTTTTAAATGTAAGTACTTGAAAAGTTCAGCATGTGAATGAAATATTTCTACTTGGATGATTTGATGATTATGCAGGAATTTCTGACACATTTACATTTATGGCGAGTGTGCTAGACACAGGTGAACTACTTAAAGCCAACTTGCTCACTTAGAATTATTCATTCAAAATTATTGCTTATTTCGTACATTTATCAGAAACATCCGGTACATCCAAAATAAAAAGCAATCCAAATTAAACAAAATGCATTTCAAAATCATGTAAAATAATATGTGCCAAATGTTAATGTATTCAGAATGTAGTGAAATTGAGGGTATGTAGTTTTCAAAATCATCCAAGTTAATCCCATTTAATTAGGTCGAGCAGGGTAAGGTAGTATTGTATAATTTTATTCATCCATGGTCACATGCTAGGGAAATATACGAGTAAGTCAGACTCTCTCACAGACAAATGCCCTTCACATCAAATAAATACAAAGAAAATGCACATTCTGGCATTATGTAAGTAATGGCAAATCTTAAACTGGTAATTATATTTTTTTTCCTTCGAAAGGGGGTCAAGATGTTTGTTTTTAAATAATCTTTCAAGTGGAAAATCAGTTGTGATGATAAGCTACTTTCTTTTGGGTTGAGTATTGAAACACAAACTGAAAGTATGGGAAAGCTTGACCAGTTTTTATTTTTAGCCAAGTTCCATAAGGATTATTTTTGGAAAGTGACTAATTATGGAAGTTGAATAGTCGTTTAAGGTGTAATCAAGGTAGTCTGTGTATTGTTGAAGTGCTGTTAAGAGATCTATGTATTTCTTTTGTACATAATATATTATTACAGTATATTGATGTTCATTATCAGAGTTCATTGGAGCATGATAGTCTTAAATGTTTATATTAATCTTCCTTTGGATCTCCTCAATAGTTGCGTTGTCTTTAATTCAATAAAACACTCACAAAGGCGTTTTAAAGCTCATAAACTGTGCTTTAATTTGGCATTTCTTTGAGTATGATAATTAGTTTAATTAGATTGGATGATAAGATTCTTTTACCAAATGAGTATTTTATGTGAATATTAAGATGTACCTTTTGGAATTTATAATGAAATGATTGTCTAATTAACAATTCAAGGATGAAAAATTTAACCCTTCAAAATGCAAAAATGTAAAATCAAGTGTTTACTGAACATTTAAAATTTCACAGATTACAATAATTTTCACAAAAGAATACAACTCTTTTGTCAAAGACAGCTTTTCTATTGAGTTGATCCAGAGGGTATTTTTCTTGTTTTGATTCCTCTATTTTATCTTCATTTCTTTGTTATGAATGAGTTTGAAGATGACTTGTAAAGTTATCAAAATTTGTTAATTTTACAAACATCTTGTTGATTGCCGTCCATTTCTGTAAATAAATTTATTGATTTGTTTTTGTTTTGCATAAGTTCATTTACATGTATAACAGTATGTTTTTTTTTCCCAAGAAAGTACTAAAGTTGTACACTGTTCAAAATGATTTGTGAAGTCATACAAATGTACATCATTGGGTGGATCTGTAATTTTTTAGAACAATTTTTTTTTGCTACCTTTGTGTTATATTATGAAATAACTTTTAAGGGATAATTTAAGTAATATATTGATGAAGTGGGTGTAGGCAAGCCATCGGTGTGGTCTTAACATTTTTGTCTTTTATTGTGGGGTTTGGGAGGATTGTCCAAATATGTGACCACTCATGCAGATTAACCATAACCTTCCCATCGGGTGATAATACGAAGTGTCCATGATCTATTTAGAAAATTAAATGAATAGACATGTAAGCTCTTGATTGAATTCCGCTAGTGAGGTCTGTGCAGGTAGTACAGGTAAAATCCACTTACAGCTGTTATGTCCAGAGACAAGGAAGTCCCTGGATGCTTTCTGTTATCAATGGGGGCCCTCTGTTATTATGCATGCATAAAGCTGTGACGCATTTATCATTGTGACAGTTGTTGGAAATATGTAAAACAAACAGAAATAATTATTTTGATAAGGTATTTCCTTGTAACTACGTGTTCAAGATTTTGTGAACTTTTCTGGTAAAAAAAATGCAAACATAGAAGAAAAAATATGTAGTTTAAAATATGACATTTAAATCTAGAGCTCCAATTTATTCTTGTCTTATTTAAAGTTTTCCCCCATCTTTTATTTAATGAGTTCGTTCATACCTGTATAGACTTGTGGAATGCGTAGCTTGAGTTGTATTTTATAATAAGGTATACCATCCACGGGTATAAATTAACTGTTCAGATAGAAAGAGGTCATCCCCCTTCTCCAAACATCTCTTGAAAGCTATAAGGGTCTTAGTAAATGTCATTGAAATTTATTCAAAATTACATATTGATGATACTTATATCACATGCTTCTGATTCTAGATTTGCCATGTCAGCATTTTTATAAAGTCGGTTAGTACCGGAACTTGTTATATAAGAGGGCTGGGTGAATAGGATGTGTATTGCTAAAATGACGTGTTCATGTAACATCGCGTCTGGTTTACTGTCACCACTTAGATGGCTTGTTGAATGTGTTACACATAAACATTCAAAAACTTGTAACAAAAAAGTTCTAAAATTCGATCCACTCAATGTGTAAATGTACTCTTTCAACATTTAAGTCTATGTTTTGTCCATTTCCGAATTCGCAACAAGTTGAGAATGAAATTTTCTTTCTATTCTTCACGTTTCTACCTCTATGGCTGTTTTTAGAATATTTTACTTTCTTTGGGAAAAGTATATTTACCCTGATTGTAACTTGATCATTTTGACAGTTATTGTATATTCTGTTAAGGGTGTCATGTAGTACGTGTCGACAACGATGTGAATCGCTTGTGTATATAACAAATATTGTTATTTATGTTGTGATGAGGTTTGACATTCCAGAAGGTACTAGTGCATTGACACATGTTTGGGAACATTCTTCTGTCTTATTTTTTTTTTAGAGATGTTTAAGCGCTTTTTATTAGTGATGATCTTTTTGACTATAGATCCTGTCAGAAGGTATGCTGTACCTTTTGATTGTTAAGGGATCTACCATGACAGACAGGTTTTGTTACACGAAGGGAAGAAATCTCAACCTTGTACAATGCACGTTGAATTCAAAATCGAAAGGCAAAATGCATCTTGCATGACTTTTTGAAAATTTTGGGATTGAGCATAATAAGACGTTCGTTGAGAATTCTTTCTGCCTTTGAGCTGTTTGTTGCTTACTTTCTGTTTTTATCTTGGTGACCTTTTCAGTCGTCATGTTATGTAGTTATGATTGATATGTTATTCCAAGACACTGGACAAACGGCATGTACAAGTTCCTTAATTGTTTTGACTAATGGGTATGAATTTTCTATTTTTTGGTCTCCGGACAAAGCTTCTTTCGGACTCTCAGTAATTACTCCTTGCCCTTTTTAATTGTAAAGTAATGCATGTTTGTTCTTTGTCTTGGGATGGATGTTGGTGCAATAGAATGTAGAAAGGCGTGGTCATTAGGCAGCTCTCTTCTAACTAACCTGTCCTTGTCTAATATTGTGTAATTCTCTCAACAAATAGCTCTTGCTAATTTAGAATTTTGGTTAAGAAATTTTCTTTTGCCATTTCTTTTAGTATTTATGATGCTAGGTCTTTGTATTTTCGTTTGAGAAAGTACTGTGTTGCCCTTGTTTCTACAAAACAAGTGTTGAAAGTTCCATGTAAATGAACAGATATTTTGAACAAAATCCCTTGGAAAAAGTACCCAAAATATTTTATTTATTAACGTAAATTGAAGAGGTCATGTAATTCCCGATTCAAGTTCAAGGGATTCTGTTATTCAGTTGTAAATATAATACCATAACAGTTACACCTAAATTCATTATATCATTTCAACGAAATTTTTTGTGTACAAAACGAAAAGGATCACTGTAAATTGCTCTACAAACCACGTAATAAAACATTAAAAAAAAAAATGAGAGTTGTGTATCACTGCTTAGAACAGGTGTTGATGTCTAAAGAAAATTAGAAGGAAAAAGTAAGTTACGCAGACCAATTTTTGTGAAATTAAAGACGACAATCTTTGATGTGATTTTATGAAGGATTTTTATTGAGTGAAAGGAGACAGATAACTTAATATAATTGCTATCTGCTCTCTCTTACGTCGTCATGTGTTATCATTTGAACATTTCAGCTTTTTGTCAGGTACTGCTCAACCAATATTACAACAAATAAAGCCATATAACAATACTGAGTGAAGGGAAACAAAAGCAGAGGTACTGTGAGCAATGATCTCACTAAATGATACCCCCGCCTCCGATATGGTAAAATTGGTAGTATCTATGTTTTGCTCTGGAAAATCCAAAATATATGTCAGATCAAAAAGTAAAATAAGAGGTGCACAATGGCAATACGTAATAATCTGTGAAAGTTTCATTAAATCACAACAGTACCATGAATACACGGTTAAGATATCGGGGGTTTATATGATGAAAAAAAATAAACATTTTGTTAAACTTAAATTTACGTTATTTTTTCTTGCCAGTTAAGTCCACCCATTCTTTGATTTTTATAGTCGAATTGTCATTAAAAATATTCATTTAAAATGAAAAGGGAGAACATCAAAACGGTGGTACGATCTAAAAATTAATACAAATCTGTAAAGAGGACATAAGAAAGATTCCCAGGTATACCAGAATTAAACTCTTTATTACAAATGCATATTCTGACAAGGTCTTCATACTGACCAAAGAATCTGCTTTATTTATAGTGTAAGATGTGTATTTTTTTCATAATGTTCTTTAGTGCACAGTGTTTGTAGAATTATATGCATAGTTGTATACAATATATAGTTTGATATTTATTATAATGAAAGATATTTAGATTTATTTGTTATATAGTGTACAATGTGTAGTTTTGTATATACATGTATTATAATGTATAATGTTTAGATTTAAACATCAAATAAGTTAAAGTTCAGAATATTTAGCCATATTCGTACATGGACATCATATACAAGTATTTATTACATACTTAGTAATAAATACTGGATTTTTGCATATGCGATATGCCAGACGTCACAGTAGCCGTATCAGCTCTACAGGGATGATATGGATTTGCGGGGCTGATACATATATATTATTATGATCCGGGCCTGTCTACGAAACGTAGTACGGCTCTTCGGATCAAGTTACTGATATAATGATAAATTTATTATATACCACCTTATAACTAGCTAATTATAGCAAATAAAACTTAAGAGATCAATTGCATAATATTTATCCATACATCAAAGCATTAAAACACGGTACTTTTTAACGCGCAAGAAAAATGTTTTTGCTTACTACGTCATCAGTTTCAGAGAGTGGTGATATGGATTCAGAAAACCACAGTCTGGTGATCCGGAAAGTCGGATCACAACGTCACGTGATAGCGTAAAATCAACAGTAAAATTGAGTGATACACATTAGGTATATAATAAAGATCAATATCACACCCAAAAAGATTAAACCTAAAAAAAAAAACTTGTGATTATACACATATTTTTGGGTTACATAATTTATTAATTTTAACTTTTTGAATGTAAGGATAATCTTATTGAAAAATAAAATATTATATTTTCAAATAACAGATGGGGGTACATTTGAAATAGAAGCAGAAACAAACCAAAACGTACCGTATGAGACAATAGACCGTGTACATTTAAGAAGTCCGTGCATGATGATTGATTTGTTTTCTTCTCATATTAATGTGTACTGTATTTTATTACCAAGTATGCAATAAACATAATAAAACATACCCTTTTCCATATCACACCCTGTATCAGCCCGAGACACCAATATCAGCAAGAGGGCCGAAGGACAAGGGTATGTTTTATTCTCTACTAGTATATATTCAATCTCGTCGATGATGTTGTTTGTGATACAAACACTGAAACATACTGAAAGAGAAAAGAAATACAAGGTAATATAACAGAGTCTGACACATGTGTTTAGTATATGGATATTTACTGAAAACAGATGTTAATGGTAATTTAACAACCAAGATCTATGATAAACGTAATGACTATAACTGTACTATCGTCAACGTGCCTTTCTTATGCAGCAATATACCTTCATTAACCTGTGGTCTCTTTGTGGACATTTAGTTATATCGACGACGTATTGTCAATAAACAATCGTAATTTCCACTGTTATGTCGATACTATATATGTGAGCTTGAGATAAAAGATACCACAAAGTCTTATACATCTTTTTCATATTTGGATATCTAACTTGAAAGAAAGGTTATTGGTGATATAACAACCAAGCTCTATGATAAACGTGATGACTTTAACTTTTCAATCGAAAACTTACCTTATTAATTCAGCAATATACCTTCATCACCTGCATACGGAATTTTATATCTCTGATTTGATTCTATACGCCAGAGCATGCTCTACGTATGACCAATTTCCCAACCGAGGTAAAGTATTGGCAAACAAGTTGATAAAACAAGAATATCAGCAGTCTCGTTTAAAGTCATCATTTCGTAAGTTCTATGGTCGATACAATGACCTTGTCAGCAAATATAATTCATCATTGAGTCAAATGCTGACTGGCTTTTTATTTTACTAATTGTTTGTCCATTATTGATACACTGATTTGACAATGGATTTTTCCGGCTTGTGCGATCGGTCGGCAGGGGATGCTTACTCCTCCATGGCACCCGATCCCACCTCTGATGTTACGGAGGTCCGTGTTTGCTCCTATTTTGTATTGTTTTCTGAACTTTTGATCTTGAATACTGTTTGTTATCTCCATATGTTTCACAATATACAAAAAAATATTAATGTTTTTGAATACATAGCCAAAAATCATGAAAAGTGGTCAGAGGTTTATCTTGGTTACTGTGCATTATAAATATTAATCACCAAAAAATTGAGAAAGAGATTGATTAAAAAACAGTGCATATTGATTTCGACCGATTCTCATAGAACCATCGGTATTTCTAGACGATGTGAATTTCTTGCCATTATGGCACGGTTGACGGAAGTTCCATGGCGTCTGGTTATTAAGTAGAGACAGAGGTAACAACAGATTGCTGTGCTGTTTGATGTAAATTTATCCACCATAGATTTATCCACCATAGAACCTCTTACTCCTCGTCAGAAACGGTCTAAAAAGGCAGCAAATGAGCTTCAATAACACATGACTTAAATGAGATTTTAGCTACTTTTATACAGATTATGATAAATGTTAGATATTAAGGAAATCATTTCTGAAAAATAAGATTATTCCACCTAGCGTTATTATTTTTTTCTTTCGGTAAATTTTGCCGGTATTCAGCAAAGATAGTATACGGTTGCCTTCCCTCGTTAATACTAAAATGTTAATTAATTGCTTATCAAGGAATCTTTCTTAGGGTTTTGGGTCCTGTCCCCTTTCCAGCTGAATTTCTACGGGTGTGGCCATGCATGAACTTGGCGTCTATTGTTTATTTCTCTTTTCTAAGAAAATATTTCTTTTAAGAATAATTCTTTGTATTCTTAACTAGTGATTTTGTCGAAACACATGGTTTAAGTTGATCCTTTTGCTAAATAAAAAAGTGTATTCAAATATGTTAAAACATGTTTATTTCTGTCTGTTCACTATTGCATGATTGAAGACTGCAGAAAAGTATACATTGTTGTGCATAATAACCCCAGGCATTTTGGTTCTATGGATAAACACATACAAGTGCAACGTATTTTACTTTCTTGCAACTAATGGAGTATATGGTATCCGGAAATACACGAGAATAAGGTAAGGATGCATGATTTAAAAATAAAAATAACAACATAACAAAATATCTTTTACATTCTCTTTGAGTATGAAAGACAAATTCGTACATAAAGATAAAACTAATCTCGACGGAATGCCATCTAGTGTATAGAATTGTCAGTTTATAAAATAATAACACTTCTAATTTAATGCCCTCATTATGAATCAAAGGCTACGGCTATTTCTATGAACAAACCCGCGAGGCGGCCACCTTCTCTGGAAAAATTTTACTACAATGTAAATTTTCCCTCAAATTCTGGTTGCCCCCTCCCCTCTCTAGAAGACACCCTTTTATTGCTGCAAGATGGAGAACTGGTTCATTTCAGGATTAACATTGCTCGTCAGATTTGTTTTGGATGCCCCACCCCCCCCCCCAACCCCCTATTTTGTGTATACGGAACATTGAAATTTATATTTATATCTTAATTTCCAGTTCAAATGAAACATATAAAGAAAAAAGAAGCCAAATAAGGCAGAATTGAAAGTCATATTAATCATTTCTGCACAGATCTATCTTTAATATACATGTATTTGACATTGTTGAATAGGACTCCTCAGGATAACAAAGTTTTTTTTCCTTTTCACGTAAAGATATTCTCAGGTTTGAAGTAATTTAAAAAATGAAGGACATAAAAGAGAAGCAGATCCTGGCTTATTGCTCTCTTTCTGCTGGCTTTGGTTTGCTGAGTAGCGCCCACAATTTCTACTATGTTAAAGTCTTTCTGAACTTCTACCACATACAGGAATCCTGGTTTCAACTGTCACAGGTCCTCTTCTTGGTTTGGAATGCCATCAACGATCCTCTGTTAGCTTACTATTCAGATAACAAAAACTTCAAAATTCTTAAAACTCGACGGAACATGATTCTATACTCGGGTCCATTTTTCTCCTTGTCCTTTTTAATACCATGGTTTCAGTGGAGTACAAATCCTGTCATTGTGGGTCTTCATTTAATTTTTACTCTGTGTTTCTGGGACACACTCTTCACATTTATCGGTCTGGCAGACTGCTGTCTTTTCACCGAAATTTCACAGGACAGTGAGATGAGTATCACCCTAACTCGAGCTTCACAGGTAGCCTCATTATTCAGTTCCTTCAGTGTCATGGTGCTAAGACACGCCTCTAATGGCCTACAGGATTTCCGAGCATTCCAAATGACCACAGTACTTATAGCAATACTAAGTTGGTCCTTAATGTATTACTGTGGAAAAAACTGCCACACCCAATACGATCTGCAGCAAATGCAACAGGGAGAAAAGTCCCCGGATGAAGTGTGTCACGAGAGAACTGGAAACGAGTCGTACTGGCAGCAGACATGGCAGATCGTCAGAGACATCAACTTCGTTTCGTTTGTAGTCACTAACTTCTTTCAGGAGTTTTACCAAGCATTCCTATACAATTTTATGGCCATTATTTGTGATCAGTTAATACCAGCAGATGAAATCAGTCAGCCTGCTAGAAGTACTTTTTATGGCAGTGTTCCTTTTGCTTCAAAGGTGAGAAATCACAATTGTGGATACATTTAAAATACAAAGAAATGATCGAGCTTAAAATGAAAATTAACATTTTTCATCGGATTATAGATATTTTTAATTTTTACCACATATACAAAATTTAACTATTTTCAAAGTTCCCTTATAGGGGAAGAATAATTTATTGATCATAAAACCTAACAATATTTTCATATTTATTGCTACATTTACAGATTCTAGTTATATCAATAGCTCCTATTCTACGTCATTTCTCCTACAAGAAGGTGATCTGTGCCAACTTTTTTTGGAAAATCTCGGGAGGTCTTGTTATGTACTATGTTATTGGGAACGGCCATCCCTGGATTCTCATAGGTTTCCTCTTTATTGATGAGCGAGTTTTCTTTGCCCTATTAAAAAAGGATTTAAATCGTTTTCTTGAATGGAGTAAGTTAATACCTGTCGATCAAATTTTGTCCATTACAAACATAATTAGTTTATAGATGCACTAGGACTTTTGCAACTAAGATACTTGGAATGACCTGGATAAAAAATTTAAGAAAGAAAATAAATTGTACTGCTCTGGACACTTTCCCAAAAATCAAAATAAAAACCACATGTTTTTTGACAAAAATAATTAAAAATATTTAAATGAAAAATTATTTTATGTATAAATTCGAATAATTGCTGGAAGAATGCAATTGTGCCCACAGCATTACTACTTATTACTAGTATCTTACTTTGAAAATTTTATCTAGGTCATTTTGAGTATCTTTGAACAGTGTAGATTACCAAGTGTATATATAATGTAACTAATAAAAGTAAAGGGATTAGGTATCTAAACTGTAACTGGGTTCAGCCTACAAAATACAGATGTACAATGCATTTGATATGCACTGGACTTCTGATATTTGTTTATTCTGTACTTTGAATATTTGCGTATTGCATCTACTGTTGATAATAGATCTCTTTAATTCTATACTTAGAATATTTATTGATACCTTAGTAACAAAATAATCAATGGATATATACAAAACAATAAAATAGCAATAGTCAGATTAATAACCCTATATTTTGATGTGGAATACCTTTCAAGACTAATACTTTTTCAGCTGTTTCGCCAATAATACATGTTCATTGTTCAATCTTCCCTTGTCGGACATTGCTGATGCCAATATGGTCAAATACAATCGAAGGTAAGTACCCTTTCAGTGGTTCTAGTCGTCAATATATTTAAAACAAATGTCATCGGAGTCCTTCTCTATGGATCTGAGTCATGGAAGGTGACAAAGAACATCTCGCAAAAACTGGATTCCTTTCAAACAAGATGTCTCCGTAGAATACTCAAGATATTCTGGCCAAACAAGATCACCAACGAGGAGCTGTATGAAAGAACACACACAGTTGCTATATCTGACCAGATAAAAGAAAGACGATGGAAATGGATTGGCCATGTGATGAGGATGAAACCATCAGAGATACCAAGGGTAGCCCTAAGATGGACTCCACCAAGAAAAAGAAACAGAGGACGACCAATGGAGACATGGCGACGGTCTGTTGAAAAGGAAATGAACGATCAGGGGTGGACTTGGGGCACTGTACAGACAATGGCAGCAGACAGACAGAGATGGAGGTCCTCGGTGCAGGCCTTATGTGCTCAAAGCACGAAGAGGACTAAGTAAGTCGTCAATATTCAAATACAATAGGAAGTAGGTACCCTTCCATTTTTTTTTAATAAACCAGGTAGCAGTAAATACAAAGATTACAACACGACAGTATATTATACTGCATGTTGTTTTGGGTAACATCAACACTTTTTAACCTACCCACAAAAAAAGAACAATTGTCAATCGAGGCGGTCTTCAACTATTACAAATTATGAAATGAATCTTAACTGAGAAGATTTAGTTCTTATTATGTATAATAAATGAAAACAATTTTTATTTTTTCTATATTTAATACAGGCATCCAATATCATCGATGGTGTTTGGAACGAATGCTTTATTTGTGAAACCTGCCATTTCATTGTCTCCAATGTTTGTTGTCGCCATTTTAAACAAATATGGGTACAGTCGGATTAAAAAATCAGCAGGTAACATGACCACCCCCTCCGTTCATCCCCTTAATTCGGCACAACTAGAGGGTCTTAAAGGAGTCATGTTTTCTTTGGTGTGGTTGTACCCAATTGTATTGGGTACCATACAGTTACTAAGCTGATCATTTTACAGAATCTAAAATAAAGAAGATATGGAAGTTAAAACAGCTTAATTATGAACAGGAAATAGTGAATATAATACTTGAGTTTTCACTGGATTAGTAAACTTACATTTCTATATATTAATCAAAGTACTCGATTCATGGACCACGAAATTATATACTCAGTAACTGTCCGTCCAAACAAGTCAAAAGAATGTATGGTGATAATTGCAATTCATAAACTATTTTAAAATATTAATTTTTGGTCAATATTATAAAGTTGAAGATAAATATTTTAGAAATGCATTTATTTTATGAAGGATAAGAAAAAAAAGACAATAAATGATCAGACAATATAACCTAATCCGTTTCCCTCCCTGTGCGATAGGTTTAAGTATATAAGCTCAGATCATGTAACAAGGGGAGGGGGAAGAGCCAGCACAAAAATGTTATAAAACATGATAATCCAGGAACTCTTTAGACCGAGGCATTAATATATGATTTGTTAAAACTGATAAAAATATGAGAAGTGAGGAAAAATAGAATAAAAATTCAATTCGTGAAAATGTGTTGAAATTGTGCATATAACCAGGAAAATATTTTTTAAAATGTAAAGAGGTTGACAAGTGTTCCTCAACTACTTCCTACTTCTCATCTATCGTCATTTAAGGTTTAAAACTGACCTGAGATTTATTTATGAAATACCAAATCACAGAAATGCCGTCCACTGTAAGCTTTGAAAATCAACATTCCAATTCATCATCAGATCTTGTTGAGTCACCTTCCATTGTGCCTCCCGTGTTACTTTGTCTTCTAGGAGTTGCTGGTAATGGTATTGCCGTCATCATAGTGTGTTGCTCTGTGAAACAGCATCAGTGGCGGCCATTTTATCGCTTTGTGTGTGGACTTGCTGTGACAGATGGCTTCGGTGTGATGTTGGCGCTACCTTTTGCTATCGTTAGATACGCAACACACTTCCAGTATAGCTATTCACAGACTGTATGTGATTATATGGCTGTCATTCAAATGTTTACAATAATTGCCTCTGCGATGATCGTATGCACAATGTCCCTGGAACGATTCTTGGCTCTTTTATTTCCATACAAGTTTCAGTCTTTGACAAGAGAAGCTCGAAGCACCGTAATATTAATTTGTATTTGGGTGGTATCTGCTTTCCTATCGTCTGGTCATCTGATGGCGGGAAGACCCAGTAAACGATTTTATCCGGATTCGTGGTGTTTCGTGAATTTTGAGTCCCAGAATGCAACAGACAAAGGATTTTCTTACCTGTATGTTTTAGTGGGACTTCTTGTTCTTATTACTACCTTTGTAACTAATGTCAGCCTTATTGTAGTAATCCTCAAAAGCAAGTTGACAGTTTTCGAAATCCATCGTAAACACACGCGGAACTCGTATTATTCTTTTTCTTTTCTCTGTGGTGTTGCTGTACAGCATATGCAGTCTGCCAATACTGGTAAGAATTCCGTATAATTCATTATCATGAATTGCATTTGTTACTTAGAATAAGGGAAATGTTAAAAAACATTTATTTTTTATTATTTGTAGATAAATATGTTTGGTCATCTTTCTGGAACTTTTAAGGGCACACCGAGGTTTGAATTGCTCAACAT
Organism: Saccostrea glomerata; assembly: GCA_003671525.1. NCBI lineage: Eukaryota > Metazoa > Mollusca > Bivalvia > Ostreida > Ostreidae > Saccostrea > Saccostrea glomerata. The sequence goes on from PRKT01000012.1 coordinate 3,236,828, forward strand.
AGAAATGGCAACAACTAATTCAATCATAGACCCATGGATTTATATAATCTTCCGAGAAGAAACAATCAACTTCGTCCGAGGATTATATAAAAAGCTTACGTGCACCAATTGCAATTCAAGAAAAAATGAACTTGAATGGCAAAATTCAGATTTCTCCCGTTTTAGAAATTCTTAGTAAAAGGATCCTGTGCTCTTGCGTATCGAATCTCTGGGGAGACAGTAACCATATTTCTGTCCAAATTTACATGGGAAGTAATGTAGCAATGGACCCCTTACTAGCCTACCTTTTTTTATATTCGTATGAAGAATTTATTCAAAAACTTAATATGGGAATTGCTGGAGACGTATTTTTTACACAATTACTTGTCACCCTCAAATCTTTTCAAAAAGGGTTTGAGCTTTATTTTTATTACCTGTACATTTGTTGTTTCAATGCAACAAAAAGCTAGATATGTAAATGATTTTAAACTTCATTCAAAATAAAACGTAAATATCTCCTCTAAAAACCTGGAAAAAAAAATGATATTTCAACTAACACGATTGTCGAATTTAATACAAATATTGATCAACAATGACTTGTATGATTAGCAGAAAAAAAAAGATTTTTTTCAATATATATTTATTTCTTAACACACTGTACAATATTGAATGCTAATTGATACCATCTTTTAGAAATCGGCAATAAATTATCAACTAAACTACCATAAAGTATCCCTATACTGTTGTCTCTCTTTACAACTTTACAAACACAAGCAGATGTCAACAGGTTAAGGACTTTAACTGTTTAATACATAGCTAGCTGTCAGTAGGATGTGTCAAGTGATCAGTGGGATCATATGATTATTGCAAACAAATTCTTCTGATACTTAGTCAGCATTTTTTCTTCATTTCAAATTACAACGTGAATTTAATTTCAATATACTTGTGTCAATATATTCTACACATTTCCTTGAATCGATAATGCAGCAAAGTTGCACCCCTTATAACTGAAAATTACCATAATCACTCATTTTGTAAATGATGAAATGATACTGTGAATTCAGGTTCCTTTTTATAGTTTAGAGAAGGAAAGGCCTAAAATTTCAAATTAGAAGGGGATCACCTATTAAACTGTGAACGAAATTATTTGAATATCCTGTTATGAATGTTTCTTAATCTTATACGACATAGTTTTTTCATAATAATATTTTATGCTTTGAGTTCTGCACACTGCGGCGGTATGTAGGTTGGTAGGTTTATTTAGATCGGCGGATGTCCGATCTCTTTTTTTTCTCATTGAACTTTGGAACTTCTAATGTTTCCCTTTTTTTACTTACAGATCTTTTCACACTTTTCTGAAATGACTTTCACTGATTTTATGTATTCAAAATATGTGTGCAGTATTCGTTCACACTTTAAGTATTTTTTCGATTGAATGAAACATATGGAGAAAACGAACAGTATTCAATATCAAAAGTCCATAAAACAATACAAAACAGGAGCAGAGCAAACACAGACCCTCAAAACATCAGAGGTAGGAACAGGTGCCATGGAGGAGTGAGCCTCCCCTGCCGACCGGTCACACCCGCCGTGTGCTCCTTGTCATGATCGGGAAATAACGGAAAAATCCGTCGTCAATTCAGTGTTTAAACAATGGATTAACAATTAGTATGAAAAACGTCAGTCAGCATTTGACTCAGTGATAAATTGTTTTAGCTGATCAGGTCATTGTATCACCCATAGAACTTACGAAATGATGACTTAAAACGAGACTGCTGATATTCTTGTTTCATCAACTTGTTTGAAGTGTTTCTACCATGTGACCATAAAGGAACGACACATATAAATATTATAAATACATCATCACAGATGCTCAGTCTCTCGTGTTCTCTCTCTCTATCTCTATCCCTCTCTCTCTCTCTATCACTGATGTTTCGGAGGTCCGTGTTTGCTCTGCTCTGATTTTGTATGTTGTTTGATGGACATGATTGAATAGATTGAATACTGTTCGTTATCTCCATATCCTTCATACAATTATTTCTCCATTGACACTGTAGTCAAACTATCAAATTCCATTCGAAGTTCGGTACTTTGCATCTGAAATTCCTTTTTTCTGGAATTACACTGGTTGCACGTTACTTTATTATATATTTCACAGAAAAAGTTAAATGATTCTTTGCGGAAGATGATATAAATCCACGGATCAATGGTTGAATTAGTTGTTGCCATTTCTATTCCAAGCAATTCAAATCTTGGTGTACCTTTAAAAGTCCCCGTAAGACGTCCGAGCATATGTATCTACAAGAGAATAAAAAAAATCCTTAGTTTTATTTGTCAACCTATCAATAACTTTATCATCCCCAGCTGTAATTTTTGAACTGTTGTAAAACTCTTACCAGTATTGGCAAACTGCATATGATACAGAGTAGCACGACAGAGAATAGGAAAAGAATTATACGAGTCCCATGTTTGTTTGCAACACATGTGAAGTAATAAGCCCCCTTCTTTTTGAAGATTACCAACATTAGAATAACATTAGTTACACAGGTAGTAAACAGTACAAGAAGTCCCAACAAAACATACAGGTAAGAAAATCCTCAATCTGTTGCATTCTGGGACTCGAAATCAACGAAACACCACGAATACGGATGAAATCGTTTACTGGGTCTTCCCGCCATCAGATGACCAGACGATAGGAAAGCAGAGACCACCCAAATACAAAGTAATACTACATTGCTTCGAATGCCTCTTGTCAAACACTGAAATTCGTAAGGAAATAAAAGAGCCAAGAATCGTTCTATGGACATTGTACAAACGATCATTGCAGAGGCCATTATTGTAAACATTTGAATGACAGCCATATAATCACATACAGTCTGTGAATAGCTATACTCGAAGTGTGTTGCGTATCTAACGATAGCAAAAGGTAGCGCCAACATCACACCGAAGCCATCTGTCACAGCAAGTCCACACACAAAGCGATAAAATGGTCGCCACTGATGGGGCTTTATTGAGCAACACACTACGATCACAGCAATACCATTTCCAGCAACTCCTAGAAGACAAAGCAATACGGGAGGCACAATGGAAGGTGAAGACTCAACAAGATCTGATGATGAATTGGAGAGTTTACTATCGATACCTAGAGTAGATGGCATCCTGTCTTTCAAGAAATCTGAAGATTGTCTAATCACAAATACAGGGTAGATATCAAGGAAGTCTTATTTTATGTTTAAGTAAATATAAATATAATTTCCTGGTTACATACATTATCCATGTTATCTGCACATTTGACTCAACGATAAATTGTATTTGCTGACAAGGTCATTGTATTGACCATAGAACTTAGGAAATTATTGAGCACTTCAAACGCGACTTCTGACTTCTTGCTTCACTAACTTGTTCGTCAAAAACTTACCTCGTTTTATTTATTGTTCATACGTAGAACATGCACGCTCTTCCGTATCAGATCAACTGAGATATACAAACTTCATATGCAGATGACAAACGTATATTGCTGCATAAGGGAAGTTGACAATTGAAAAAGGTTAAGTCAATACGTTAATCATAAAGCTTTGTTGTTAGAAAACCATTACAACGTCTTTTTCTAGTAAAATATCCAAATAGGAAACAAATGTGTCAGACTCCGTGGTATCTTATTTCAAGCACACCATGATATATCGTGTCGACATCAGAATGGAAATAACTGCTGTTAAAATTGAAATACGTAGTCGATATATATCAAAATGTCGAGTTGTAGGCTACAGCAAGTGTTTTCTTCCTTTCACGTAAAGGACTTTTTAACAAATTCTGCTTTTTGTGAATGCAAAAATAGGTTTGCTAATAACTTTTTTGTCAACGTCCCTTATTTATTTAGCAATATACGTTCATCCCTTGCATTTGACATTTATGTCTCCCAGTTGATTTGATACGAAAGATTCCCCGGGGTCCGTGTTTAGGCCATCTACACAAATTTGTATTTAAATATTTTTAGATTGATTACTGGTCGTCAACTTCTTAATTTTTTGTAGTTGTTTTTTCTAAGGTTTTACTACCAAAAAGAGATTTTGGTTGAACTCTGTTGATATTTGAATATCCTTTATATTACCCCCGGTATTTCTTGTTTCGTTTTTAGTAATGAAACATATTAATATAACGAACATTTTCAAGATCAAAAGTCCATAAAACAATACAAAATAGGAGCAGAGCAAACACTGACCTGATAAACTGCTGAAAGTCTTGTTTCATCAACTTCTTTGTCAATAATTAACATCGTTTTAGAAATTGTTCACATTTCGAGCACGCTCTTGCGTATCGAATCAACTGAGATATGTAAACTCCGTATGCAGGTGATGAAGGTATATTGCTGCACAAGTAAGGGAAGTTGACAATTGAAAAAGTTAAAGTAATCACGTTTATCATAAAGTTTGGTTGTCAGATTACCATTATTGTCTTTTTTAAGTAAAATATCCTAGTATGAAACAGATGTGCCAGACTCTGTGGTATCTTTTATCTCAAGCTCACCAGGGTATATCTTATCGACATCGTTAATTGACAATACGTCGTCGATATATCTAAATGTCGAGTTGAAGGCTACAATAAGTGTTTTCTTCTTTTCACGCATAAGATTTTGCACAAATTCTGCTTCATATGAAGACAAAAATAAGTCTGCTTATAACGGAGCGCAATTGGTACCCATGGGCATTCCAATAGATTATTGGACCAAAAAAGACATACATGTAGATATTGTCAATCAGAAACTCAAGCATCTTTTTGATGACAACCTCAGAGTACTTGTGTGTGCATCAGAATGTGTTTTAACAAAATAATTTTGCAAATGACCAATGATGAGGTAAGTAAATTTACGAGTTCCATTTTAATTGAAAAAGCAGCTGTCAATGATATCAAAAAGCATGGACTTTATCTTATTGTGGGGGATGGTTGTGTATAAAGTTGAAAAGTTGTAAGTTTTTAAGCTGTTGATATTGGTGAAAGAATGGGTGGACTTAACTGGCCAGAAAAAATGCCGTAAATTTAAGTTTACGACACGGGACCTCGGTTTATACTGTCTCATCCGAAGGACCGGTCTCCACGACCAAAAGTGGGATTCAAACCTGCGACGTTAGGATCAACTCCTTACTTCGCGACTCTAGAGCAGACGCTCTATACGTTAGTAAGTTAGTACATGTATTAGTAAATTAGTTCAAAGTTGTGAGAATTTCGTCTCGCAATGGGACTATTTTGTTTATCGGAAGCGTCTGCCTTGACGCTGTTGTTTTTTTTGTTTACTGTGCTATATATAGTAAGACAGTCGATCATGGTGCCTATAGCCAGGACTTTGCTTTCAGCAAAGCCCGGCTTTAAATGTACCCTTTGCACTGACTGGTTATCTTATTAAAATTGTGTGTAAAAAAAAATTAAAAGTTTGTGAGAAGGAAAAAACGAACACTAATCAAACTCAAAAGATAAACAGGAAAGAGAGCAAAGACGAATCTCTTAAACCGTAAGAGATGGGATCAGCTGCCAAGGAGGAGTAAGAATCCTTGTCGACCGGTCACATCCGCCATGTTCTCCATGCCATGACCGGGCAAACTAAAATCTGTAAACAATCCAGTGTGGGAAATTTAAAAAGAAACATAACAATTTCTATAAAACTTTCGTAAGTATTTGGATTAATGAAATATTGTTTTTGCTGATATGTGCATTTCTATTGACAATTGAACTTGAAAATTGATTATTTTAAACGAGACTGTTGATATCCTTATTTTTATCAACTTGTTTGTCATTAGTTTCTCCCGTTTTAGAAATTCTTAGTAAAAGGATCCTGTGCTCTTGCGTATCGAATCTCTGGGGAGACAGTAACCATATTTCTGTCCAAATTTACATGGGAAGTAATGTAGCAATGGACCCCTTACTAGCCTACCTTTTTTTATATTCGTATGAAGAATTTATTCAAAAACTTAATATGGGAATTGCTGGAGACGTATTTTTTACACAATTACTTGTCACCCTCAAATCTTTTCAAAAAGGGTTTGAGCTTTATTTTTATTACCTGTACATTTGTTGTTTCAATGCAACAAAAAGCTAGATATGTAAATGATTTTAAACTTCATTCAAAATAAACGTAAATATCTCCTCTAAAAACCTGGGGAAAAAATGATATTTCAACTAACACGATTGTCGAATTTAATACAAATATTGATCAACAATGACTTGTATGATTAGCAGAAAAAAAAAAGATTTTTTCAATATATATTTATTTCTTAACACACTTACAATATTGAATGCTAATTGATACCATCTTTTAGAAATCGGCAATAAATTATCAACTAAACTACCATAAAGTATCCCTATACTGTTGTCTCTCTTTACAACTTTACAAACACAAGCAGATGTCAACAGGTTAAGGACTTTAACTGTTTAATACATAGCTAGCTGTCAGTAGGATGTGTCAAGTGATCAGTGGGATCATATGATTATTGCAAACAAATTCTTCTGATACTTAGTCAGCATTTTTTCTTCATTTCAAATTACAACGTGAATTTAATTTCAATATACTTGTGTCAATATATTCTACACATTTCCTTGAATCGATAATGCAGCAAAGTTGCACCCCTTATAACTGAAAATTACCATAATCACTCATTTTGTAAATGATGAAATGATACTGTGAATTCAGGTTCCTTTTTATAGTTTAGAGAAGGAAAGGCCTAAAATTTCAAATTAGAAGGGGATCACCTATTAAACTGTGAACGAAATTATTTGAATATCCTGTTATGAATGTTTCTTAATCTTATACGACATAGTTTTTTCATAATAATATTTTATGCTTTGAGTTCTGCACACTGCGGCGGTATGTAGGTTGGTAGGTTTATTTAGATCGGCGGATGTCCGATCTCTTTTTTTTCTCATTGAACTTTGGAACTTCTAATGTTTCCCTTTTTTTACTTACAGATCTTTTCACACTTTTCTGAAATGACTTTCACTGATTTTATGTATTCAAAATATGTGTGCAGTATTCGTTCACACTTTAAGTATTTTTTCGATTGAATGAAACATATGGAGAAAACGAACAGTATTCAATATCAAAAGTCCATAAAACAATACAAAACAGGAGCAGAGCAAACACAGACCCTCAAAACATCAGAGGTAGGAACAGGTGCCATGGAGGAGTGAGCATCCCCTGCCGACCGGTCACACCCGCCGTGTGCTCCTTGTCATGATCGGGAAATAACGGAAAAATCCGTCTTCAATTCAGTGTTTAAACAATGGATTAAAAATAAGTATGAAAAACGTCAGTCAGCATTTGACTCAGTGATAAATTGTTTTAGCTGATCAGGTCATTGTATCACCCATAGAACTTACGAAATGATGACTTAAAACGAGACTGCTGATATTCTTGTTTCATCAACTTGTTTGAAGTGTTTCTACCATGTGACCATAAAGGAACGACACATATAAATATTATAAATACATCATCACAGATGCTCAGTCTCTCGTGTTCTCTCTCTCTATCTCTATCCCTCTCTCTCTCTCTATCACTGATGTTTCGGAGGTCCGTGTTTGCTCTGCTCTGATTTTGTATGTTGTTTGATGGACTTGATTGAATAGATTGAATACTGTTCGTTATCTCCATATCCTTCATACAATTATTTCTCCATTGACACTGTAGTCAAACTATCAAATTCCATTCGAAGTTCGGTACTTTGCATCTGAAATTCCTTTTTTCTGGAATTACACTGGTTGCACGTTACTTTATTATATATTTCACAGAAAAAGTTAAATGATTCTTTGCGGAAGATGATATAAATCCACGGATCAATGGTTGAATTAGTTGTTGCCATTTCTATTCCAAGCAATTCAAATCTTGGTGTACCTTTAAAAGTCCCCGTAAGACGTCCGAGCATATGTATCTACAAGAGAATAAAAAAATCCTTAGTTTTATTTGTCATCCTATCAATAACTTTATCATCCCCAGCTGTAATTTTTGAACTGTTGTAAAACTCTTACCAGTATTGGCAAACTGCATATGATACAGAGTAGCACGACGGAGAATAGGAAAAGAATTATACGAGTCCCATGTTTGTTTGCAACACCTGTGAAGTAATAAGCCCCCTTCTTTTTGAAGATTACCAACATTAGAATAACATTAGTTACACAGGTAGTAAACAGTACAAGAAGTCCCAACAAAACATACAGGTAAGAAAATCCTCGATCTGTTGCATTCTGGGACTCGAAATCAACGAAACACCACGAATTCGGATGAAATCGTTTACTGGGTCTTCCCGCCATCAGATGACCAGACGATAGGAAAGCAGAGACCACCCAAATACAAAGTAATACTACATTGCTTCGAATGCCTCTTGTCAAACACTGAAATTCGTAAGGAAATAAAAGAGCCAAGAATCGTTCTATGGACATTGTACAAACGATCATTGCAGAGGCCATTATTGTAAACATTTGAATGACAGCCATGTAATCACATACAGTCTGTGAATAGCTATACTCGAAGTGTGTTGCGTATCTAACGATAGCAAAAGGTAGCGCCAACATCACACCGAAGCCATCTGTCACAGCAAGTCCACAAACAAAGCGATAAAATGGTCGCCACTGATGGGGCTTTATTGAGCAACACACTACGATCACAGCAATACCATTACCAGCAACTCCTAGAAGACAAAGCAATACGGGAGGCACAATGGAAGGTGAAGACTCAACAAGATCTGATGATGAATTGGAGAATTTACTATCGATACCTAGAGTAGATGGCATCCTGTCTTTCAAGAAATCTGAAGATAGTCTAATCACAAATACAGGGTAGATATCAAGGAAGTCTTATTTTATGTTTAAGTAAATATAAATATAATTTCCTGGTTACATACATTATCCATGTTATCTGCATATAAATAAGATTTACATATTGGACTTCATATAGAAAAAAAATAAAATTTCACATTATTTACCTGTGCAACAAAATACATTAGAGGAATACTACAATCACAACCTAGAAACGCTGCAGAAATATTTTGGGAAATTTGAAATGCCTGTATTTGTACTTTTTTTTTTTTACTTTTAAACAACAATTTAATTATTTTTCATCACCAATTCTACAAATTGAGAAAAAAATCCAGTGTTAATATTTGAATTGAAATCTCATTGTCCAAGGATCTTGTCCTTATAGAATACCCGGTAGTCACTGGACTTTTACGAGGAGCGCTGACTTTTACAGTTGACGCTTACATTAACAAAAGGAAAATGTACGGAAGCTCTTTTACGATATAAAAATTTAGCTCAACATTTAATTTAACGAAAATAACGAGTTATTTCAATGCACATACAAGTTGTCCTTGAAGAAAACAAAACCAACCTACCCTCAACTCCCGGTCTTCACATGCAAATACCCCTTACACCATACCTATGACCACTAGAAAGGTTTTTCTTATGTATTATCAATTCTGTACCTCCGTACATGATACAAGTTAAACCGTCAACTGTAAAAGTCAGTGCTTTTCGTAAAAGTCCAGTATAAAATTTCTCTTCAACCCGAGTTGTGAAGAGTAAAAACATACCGGTAATAATGATTAAATTTATTGCAATGAAAAGTTGCTAATTTACACCTCAAACACCTTTCTATTATGACCTGGAAATAGGCAGTGAAACAGACAGACAATATTGCGTCACGGGATCGAATCTTACTTCGGAACATTGAGACCAGCCCTTAGAATGAGACCATACAATTCGAGGCCCCGTCTTGCATTAGGTGTTGCCACGTATCGAAAAAGCCAAATACAAGTCTACATTTGCAGCTCTCCAACTTCAAGTCGAATTGTCTTATAAGAGTGAAAAATCCCGAAACCTTTCACCCATTTGAGACGCCACCACTTGCCAGTGGAAAGCAGCAGATATCTTAGACCTGTACTGAGCTTTACAGTTTTGGGCAATGAGTGATCCAATACTTACTGCGAGATCCGGACGCTGGTCCTCAAGTCTGTAGATGGATTCCAACCCGCGACGCACGGAACATGCAGCTTCTGCTACTTCTTATGCAAATCATCTACCCCGATGAAGACCAGTGTATAATGGAATAACTATCCCGATTCAGACCAATAGACATGTATAATAGGAATATAATGTGCAAAGGTATTACATTTGGCTGTGTATTCTTTTAAGCGGTTTTAGAGGAACTCAGCAACCGCTAAATCAAATACAAAGCTAAATGTCTTGCACATAGAGTATATACATTATATGAATTTGAAGAAGTACGCTAGATGAAATCTACGCTAACTTATTAAAAAATCAATTTCCGCCAAATATCGTATCATTTACAGTAACTTGAATTGGAATAGTTTACTTTTAGCATAAATGTTCTTAGGTTGTAAGGCAATAATTAAGGGGGCCGACTATAGTTTCCATGCGCAATATTTCGCGCATCATAGTAAAATGAAGCGTATTAAGTGTTTTAATGCAACTTTTTTTGCTTAATTATTAAAATTAAACAACATTAAGAAATTACAGATATAAAAATGTAACTACAATTTGATATAACTGATTTTTTACTCGATTTTGCAATTGATAGGTAGGTTGACGTCGTTGCAGTGTGTACCTGACGTTTTGATAATATGTAGCTTTTAAAGAAAGGGGTAATGAAAATATTATTAAAGAAAAAGTAATAAACATACGCTCTTGAAATTTAAAACACAGAAATTTGAGAATATCTCTAATATTTTTATTATGTTTTCATGTGAATCCATGGTGTACGTCATATTTTGTAATACTCTATAAAAATAGTAAAATTTGCTAATTTTTTGCATTTTGAGATGCCCCCTTTGGTAACAAGACGGTAGAATTTTGTGTTTCTTACATATATTGTATAATATAGTATTACCAATCAAATATTATAGTTGGAACAAAATGTCTATTGTAGTATTTGTATAATTTGCTTTGAAGTGCTAAAAATTAACATTTTCCTATATAATCCTATACTAAATGTACCTGTATTTTGAGACGGTCCCTCAAAAATACCTGGACGGTAGATTTTACCCAAGCTTTGCAAGTACACTGAAGTTAATGTAATTTATATATGGTATAAAAATGAAGAGTTTTGCTATTGTAGTTTTCACACAATAAAACTATAATCGGCCCCCTTAAGTGCCTCAATCCAGGTTACACAGTATCACCATCGTAGCTTATTAATATATTTCTTAAAGAATTGTAATTCAAGCTCTTCTAAAACAATTTTTAAAAATATTGGATATATTTATACATGCTCAAATTCATGATGCAACTTAAAAAAATACACATCAACGATAACATTAAAACAATATAAGCTTTAGTTACTATTTTTAAATGGTAATGTAAAACGTGTCTAGGTATGATTTCAAAATTTGATTTACATGAAAGAGATGGGATGCAAGTATATATACACAAAAAACTACCACAGTATCATATAGCGTGTTCAACTTTCAATTGGAAAATGCATTTCGGGTGCAGCATTCAAGACTCTAGAGTTAAATATTACATTTATCGTTCCAAAGCTAGTTGTATACATTTTTTTTCTCTTTTTAGATTAACAGAATCAATCTTATATGTTATTGTTAGATTATTAAGGATATCCGATCCTCAGCCAGGGAGGATAATTCCAAAAATTAATATTTAGTTATAAAAGCAGCAAAAGGCTTGAAAATGAAAATTTTTCATGCAACAATTTTCATTTTATTTATCCTTATATGATCCAAGGTTTATGGAAGTTTTAGAAAAGGTCTTATGAAAAGTTAACATTTGTACCCCATAAAAGAGAGAAAAAATACAGCTTTAGAGAGTTATTTGTGATGTCTTGCAATGATCACAAAGGCCTTATACATTATGTATTACTAGTATATTATAAATAAAATAAGCAGGATATGGAGATAATTAACAGTATTCAATCTCAAAGTCCATTAAACGATACAAAATAGGTGCAGAGCAAACACAGATCTCCAAAACATCAGAGGTGGGATCAGGTGCCATGGAGGAGTGAGCATCCTCTGCCGACCGGTCACACCCGCCGTGTGCTCCTTGCCATGATCAGGAAATAACGGAAAAATCCGTCGTCAATTCAGTGTATAAATAATGGAGTAACAATTAATATAAAAAAAACGTCAGTCAGCATTTAACTCAATGATGAATTGTATTTGCTGACAAGGTCATTGTATCGACCATAGAACTTACGTAATTATAACTTTGAACGAGAATGCTGATAGTCTTGTTTCATCAACTTGCTTGTCAATAATATACCTCGTTTTAGAAATTGTTCATACTTAGAACATGCTCTTGCATGTTCTAATGTTTTAACATGTATCTAATCAACTGAGATATGTATACTCCGTATGCAAGTGATGATATTGCTGCATAAGTAAGGGAAGTTGACGATTTAAATGTTAAAGTCATCACGTTTATCATAGACTTGGTTGTTAGATTAGCATTAAGGTCTTTTTCAAGTAAAATATCCAAGTATGAAACAGATGTTTTTCTTCTTTTATGCATAAGATTTTGCACAAATTCTGCTTCATATGAATAAAAACAAATAATTTCCGATATAATGTTAATCAAAATGTTACATGTATATGAAGAATTAACTTTTTAAAAAGAAAGTGGCAAGATATTTTTACACAGACAATTTCAAGGTAGAATGATTAATTTTGCAATCTTTTACAATAATCTGAAGTTTTTGGCCTTAGTCGTAAGTTCTTTTGTAAAAGGGGCCCCTGGTCTCCAAAACCCACATGTATATTGCAAACTCAAGTATGTTTTTAATGTCAACTTCAGAGTACTTATGTGTGCAATTCGAATGTGTTTTAACAAAATAATTTTGCAAATGACCAATGGCCAGTTAAACAAATTTACGAGTTCTGTTTTTATGGAAAAAGCAACTGTTAATAATATCAAAAAGCCGGGACTTTAATTCATCGTGGGGAATGGTTGTGTATAAAGTTGAAAAGTCATAAGTTTTTAAGCTGTTGATTTTGGTAAAATCTTGTGATTTCAAATTGTCTAAAAGTTCTTTGAAATTTTGAAGTATCCACATCTGTTTACACCACTTCTTGAATATTTGTTACATAGAACTCTTGAAGTTTTTCCTTCACTGCTTTCAATATCTTAGATGAGTAACGAAAGAGGCTTGGTTGAACATTTACTGGAACCCGCAATGTATCTTTGTTTGTAAGGATTTTTATGAAGTTTCGGAATCCAATATATATATAGGGTAGTTCAAATTCTTTTTGGCTATGCAGAATATTAAAAATATTTAAAACTGACATGTGATTTTGAAAAATTTCTTCCTTAGAAAGGGAAGTTTGAGTATAAGAAGAATTACCACTTGTAGAATTAAATCCAAGTTCTTCTAAAATACAATTTATATAATGAGTCTTACAAACGAACACAATGTTGTTACCTGCTTTGTCGGCAGGGACCAGTACATACTGATCATGTAATATATCTAATTCTTTTTTTCACTTCTGGATTATTGAACACAGAAGGATAGATGATTTTCATTTGCCCCTCAATCTTTTAAAATACGCGACTTTTACATGGATATGATACATCTAATCCATTCTGACAAGGTGTTAACGTCTTCTTTTTCATTTCTGGCCCATCGTCTGGCGTAATTTTCAACAGAATCCATAATATTTGTTCCGACGCCAGTTGAAGGATCGGGGTTCCATATATTTAGGACCTATAAAAATAAGTGATCTAAGGTCCTCATTATTAACTATATTTACGTTACCTGTAATAACGTGTCCAGAATGCAGGACTATAGTAATAGGGCGAAGAAGAACATGAACACGATGGAGGATTATGTTTTAGATAGAAAACGTAGATTACCAAATAAGTATAAAAATCACAACAATTTCTCTGTATGCCTGGTTACCTATTGTTTTTTAACCTTAAATATATTTGTTGATCAGTTTGCAATAAGAAAATACATAGCTGATATTCCTATTCGCTTTTTCTGAATATAAATTGGAGATTTGACAATTTTCCCTATGTAACATGATTACTGAGTAACTTTAATGTTTACCTGTAAAGAAATACTGGGGATAAATTTTACATTACTTTGTGGATTCAGATATGCTTTTATGAGTACTGTTTTTTCGATTTCTTAACTGCAGATTTTATGAACCTAAGGATAAGACTACCTTACCTGATTTTATGTTGTTAACAATCAACTATTTTAAATTGAATCTTTTGAATTTCATTTATTCTATTTATTTATTTATTTATCTTTCTTTAGAGATATTAACCGTTTCTAATTTATGTTTCAGTTTATTATTGTACAGGGGAAAGATGCAATCAATTTATAACGTATTTATTACGTAATTTCATCGTTATACATCAACTTCCTTTGTCTTATAATTCAATATTCTGTAAAATGACCAGCTAATCAATTGGATTGTTCCCAGAAAAACCGGGTACAAACAAACCAAAGAAAACATGGTCCCTTTCAGGTCCTCTAGCTGTGTTGAAGTAAGGGGGTTAACTGAGGGGTTAGCTATGTTCCCTGTTGATTGTTTCATTTGGCTGTACCCATATCTGTTAAGAATTGCAACAACTAACATGGGAGACAGTGAGATGGCCGGTTTCACAAATAAAGCATTCGTTCCGAACACCATCGAGGTGATTGGATGCCTGCAACAACAAAAAAGTGTGTATATGGAGGATTAAAATAAATGTCTCATGTTCATTTGGGTTACTTCAACATATATCTTTTACCAAAGGAGAAAAATCAGTGATACTCATTCTCTGTTTTTAAAAAAAAATTTCTGCATACCAGGTATAGATGATATCTAAAACATACGTAATCAGAGATAACAGAGCTCACCTCAACGAATGTTGTCTTTAAGTAATACAAAGTCACACAATTAACCAACTGCTAGTATATAAATATTATACAGTGTACATCCCAAAATGCAAAATTTAGGCAATTTTGATCTAAAAGGCCCTGCAGTTACTTTGGAATAGACATATCCAAAAACTTCAAACTATTTGTCCATCAAGAAAATATAATTCAAATCCAGCATCTGAAGCACGTTTGAAAGTGTTCATCTCTTGATGCATCATTTGTGCAAGTTTATTTAATATAGGCCTTATAGTTTCTTGGTGATAGACCTGCGCCTATAACTTTTACCTGGTCCAAATCTGGAAAATGTATGACGGATCCAGCATCCGGAGCAGGTTCATTAGTGTGCTTCCTTAGATGTATCATCCATGCAAGTTTGCTCAAACATAAGGCATATACCTGCTTTAGATTGAACATGCTCCAAAAACTCTAATCTGTTCACTAATCAATAAAATGTACGCCAGATTCAGCTTCATAAGCAAGTCTGGTAGTATCCATCCTTAAATATATTATCCATGCAAACTTGACCAACATAGGACTTATAGTTACTTGGAAATGAGACCTACATCAAAACCTGCACCAAAAATATTAACCTGCTCCAAAACCATCCACTCATTCATTTTTTTTTATGAAATTGCAACATCTGAAACCTTATGAAGCACAATGAAACACACTAGAAGCATCTTCAATCAAGTCTAATCAATATAGCCTAGGATACAGAAGTACTTAAAAAGAAAACTACTCCCAAAACTTAACCTGGGATAAGGACGCCGACACCGACGCCGAGGGTATCTCATAAGCTCTCCAACCTTTGTTGAGGTGAGCTAAAAAGGATGATTAGGGGAACAAAAGATATCTAAATGAAAAAAAAATGTATCTCGAATAATATTCTAAGAGTAGTTAGTTTTTCTCTTGTGGTATGTAAAAGAAAGCGCCCTTGATGTTCAACGAAATTCTTATCAATTTGCAACAGAATGAATTAAGATACCCGGTAGCTCATGTACTCTATGGTGTATGCTAATTTTTTTATCATAAATTAAGAAAATATGCAGTACCAATGATTTGTGCATATCAAATTAATTACAAATTTATACAACCAAGCTTTGACTATTTTCGCGATGTAAACTTACTTTCTTTTGTACTTTATCATATTGGCATCAGCAATATCCGACAACGGCAGATTGAAGAGTGAAAATGTACCATTGGCAAAACTTCTGGAATAAAAGATTGATATGTATCTGGTAAAATGATTATTCTGGACGACAACAGTAAGGTCATGTGTATCTGATATTCCAGAAAACTAGAACATCCTAAAAATAACTCTCATAATTGTTTTCAAAATAAAAGAACATATAGTTGTATTTTTCTTAGCTCCAAAATCTCTAATATTTTGAACATCACAATTAGTTAGAAATACTCTTCTTTCAATCAGAAACAGGAGCTCTTAGTTTCATTGTTTGTTCGATCATATTAATTTCTACTAACCCACTTGAAAAAATAAGTTTTTAAAAAGAAAACACTCACTTATCTATTAAAAGGAACCCCATCAAAATCCAGGGATGACCGTTCCCAATAAGATAGTACATAACAAGACCTCCCGAGATTTTCCAAATAAAGTTGGCGCGGATCACCTTCTTGTAGGAGAAATGACGTAGTATAGGAGCTATCGATATCACTAGAATCTGTTTCAAAAAAGATTAAAACAATCAGGGCTACTTTTAGAATAAAAAGTAGCTTTCGATACTTATAACAATTATACATATATATATATAATAAAATGATATTTGAATAACTACAATAACAAAGTCTGTAGAATAGGACCTATTACTGCCACGAAAAAAAACTGTGTTATATCCTTGAAAAAATTAATTAATTTTTAAATCAAATAAATTTATATTCCTCAATTCCAAAATTTAACCCTTTCAGTCTTTTCAATTTCAATTTCATGTTCGCCCTTCCTATATTCCATCCCTGGGACCTAAAAAGAGAAAATTTGAAAGCAAAAAATATGAAAATGACGAAACCAATGGTCCTGGTTTGAGGGTCCGATATTAGAGTGGAAATTTATTTGAAGAGAGAATTATATCGTGGAAGGGCGTCTTCTTTGCTTCTGTGTATGATCATCGTAAAAGAGATTAATTCTCCAAAAATTGTTAAACATTTCTCAATGACAAAGAGAAACCAAGATGTTTTTTAACCTTGATACCGAATACATACAGTGATACATGTTTAATCAAGTATGTACCGGGAGACGAATTTTTTGACGGAATAATGTAAAATAACATTAAAATTGGTACAATGGCAAAGAAATTTTAAGTATTTAATGTAAGGGTCATACCTTCGAAATAAATGGAACTCCACCATAAAAGGTACTCCTAGAAGATTGACTGATTTCATCAGCCGTTATTAACTGATCACAAATAATGGCCATAAAACTGTGGAGGAACGTACGATGAAACTCCTGAAAGAAGTTAGTGACTACAAACGAAATAAAATTGATGTCTCTGACGATCTGCCATGTCTGCTGCCAGTACGACTCATGCCCAGTTCTTTTGTGACACACTTCATCCGGGGACTTTTCCCCCTGCTGCATTTGCTGCAGATCGTATTGGGTGTGGCAGTTTTTTCCACAGTAATACATTAAGGACCAACTTAGTATTGCGATCAGTATTGTGGTCATTTGGAATGCTCGGAAATCTTGTAGGCCATTAGATGCGTGTTCTAGCACCATGACACTGAAGGAACTGAATAATGAGGCTACCTGCGAGGCTCGAACTAGGGTGATTCTCATCTCACTGTCCTGTAAAATCTCAGTGAAAAGACAACACGCTGTCAATCCGATAAATGTGAAGAGTGTGTCCCAGAAACACAAAGCAAATATTAAATGAAGACCCACAATGACAGGATTTGTACTCCACTGAAACCATGGTATTAAGAAGGACAAGGAGAAAAATGGAGCCGAGTACAGAATCATGTTCCGTCGAGTTTTGAGGATTTTGAAGTTTTTGTTATCTGAATAGTAAGCAAATAAGGGATCGTTGATGGCATTCCAAACCAGGAATAGGACCTGAGACAGTTGAAACCAGGATTCCTGTATGTGGTAGAAGTTCAGAAAGACTTTAATATAGTAGAAATTGTAGGCGCTACTCAGCAATCCAAAGCCAGCAGAAAGAGAACAATAAGCCAGGATCTGCTTCTGTTTTATATCCTTCATTTTCTAAATTAATTCAAACCTGAGAATATCTTTACCTGAAAAGGAGAAAAACTTTGTTATTCCTGAGGAGGCCTACTCAACAATGTCATACATATTAAGGATAGATCTGTGATCAGAAATAATTAACAAGACTTTCAATTTTCCCTAAGTCAGTTTCTTTTTTTCTTTCAATGTTTCATTTGAACTGGAAACTATAACATATACATGTAATCATAAAATTCAATGTAATTAGGGAGGGGCATTCAAAACAAATCTGACGAGCAAAGTTAATCCTGGAATTTACTGCTCGACCTTGCAGCAATAAATGTCATGTCTTCTGGAGAGGGGAAGGGTCAACCAGGTTCTGAGGGAAAATTTTCACTATAGTAAATTTTTTTCCAAAGAAGGTGGCAACCTCACATTTTGCGAATCTGTTCATAGCAATACCCCGGTAGTCGTAGCCTTTGTTTCATAATGAGGGCATTAAATTAGAAATGTTATTATTTTATAGTCTGGCAATTTATTACACTGTATGGCATTCCGTCGAGATTTTTTTTATCTTTATGTTCGAATTTGTCTTTCATACTCAAAGAGAATGTAAAAGATATTTTGTTATGTTGTTATTTTTATTTCTAAATCATGCATCCTTACCTTATTTTCTTGTATTTCTAGATACCATATCCTCCATTAGTTGCAAAAAAGTAAAATACACTGTACGTTGCATTTATATGTTTTTATCTATGGAGCTAAAATGCCTGGGGTTATTATGCATAGCAAGGTATTCTTTTCTGCAATCTTAAGTCATGCATTAGTGAACAGACAGAAATGTGCATGTTTTAACAAATTAAGTACACTTTTATATTAAGCAAAAAGATTAACTTTAACCATGCGTTTCGACAAATTCAATAATTAAGAATATAAAGAAATATTCTTAAAGAAACCTTATTTAGAAAAGAACAAATAAACGATTGAGGTCAAGTTCATGCCACACCCGTAGAAATCAATAACAGCTGGTTAGGGGAAAGAACCCAAAAATCTAAGAAAGATTCCTTGCTAAGCAATTGATTAAAATTTTAGTATAAACAAGGGAATGCAACGGTATACTAGATTTGCTGAATACCGGCAAAATATACTGAAAGAAAAATAATAACGCTGGATGGAATAATCTTATTTTTCAGACGTGATTTACTGTATTACTATCTAAAATAATCTTTATAAAATATAGCGAAAATATCATTTAAATCATGTGTTATTGAAGCTCGGTGGGCAGGGGATGCTCACTCATCCATGACACTTGATCCCACCTCTGAATTTTTGGAGGTCCGTGTTTGCTCTCTTCCTATTTTTTTTATTGTTTTATGTACTTTTGATCTTGAATATTGTTCGTTATCTCCATATGTTTCATAGCTGCCCTTTTCTGACCATGAGTAAGAGGTTCTATGGTGAATAAATTCACAACAAACTACTTAATAACCAATCAACCGTGCCATAATTACAAGAAATTCTCATCGTATATAAATACCGATGGTTCTTTGAGGATCAGTCGAAATCTATATGCACTGTTTTCGAATGAATCTCTTTCTCTATTTTTCGGTGATTAATTCAGTGGACAATAACCAAGATGAACCTCTGACCAGTTTTCATAATTTTTAGCCATATACATGTAACCCCCGGTATTAAAAAAGCATGTCATATACTGTGAAACATATGGAGGTAACGAACAGTATTCAAGATCAAAAGTCCAGAAAACAATACAAAATAGGAGCAGAGCCAAAACGGATCTCCAAAACAACAGAGGTGGGATCAGCGGACATTGAGAAGTGAGCATCCCCTGCCCACCGGTCACACCCGCCGGAAATCCGTCGTCAATTCAGTGTATAAATAATGGACAGATAATTATTAAGAAAAACGCCAGTCAGCATTTGACTCAATGATAAATTATATTTGGTGACAAGGTCATTGTATCGACCATAGAACTTACGCAATGACTTTAAACAAGACTGCTGATATTCTTATTTCATCAACTTGTTTGCCAATAATATGCATCGTTTGAGAAATTTTTCATACGTAGAGCATGCTCTGGCGTATAGAATCAAATGAGAGATATTAAGTCCATATGCAATTGATGAAGGTATATAGCTGCATAGGTAGGGGAAGCTGACGATTGAAAAGTTCAAGTCATCGTCATGTTAATCCTAATGGAGATTGGTTGTTAGATTACCATTTACGTCTTTTTCAAGTTTAATATTCAAATATGAAACAGATGTGTCAGACTGTGTGGTATCCTCACCAGGATATAAAGTATCGACATAACAATTGAAACTACGATTGTTAACTGACAATACGTCGTCGATATAACTAAATGTCGATTTAAAGGCCCCAGGTAATTAAGATATATTGCTGCATAAGTAAGGGAGGTTGACGATAGAACAGTTAAAGTCATCACGGCTATCATAGAACTTGTTGTTAAACTAACATCTTTTTCAAGTAAAACATCCATATACTAAACAAATGTGGCAGATCCTGTTATTTAACCCTGCATTTCTTTTACCTTTCAGTATGTTTCAGTGTTTGTATCTCTCTGACTGAGAACGGTCAAGGAACACAAAAAACATCATCGACGACATTGAATATATACATGTATATGATGTCCATGTACGAATAGGGCTAAATATTCTACACATTAACATACTGAGTGTAAAAATCTAACATTGTACACTATAATACATGTGTATACAAAACTACACACTGTACACTATATTACAAAAAAAACTACACAATACACATCGTATAATATGTTTTACGGTGTGACCGTTGGGGCGAGCGCAGTTGTACCATCAAAAACACTTGAGATCAGCCACTTCGAACGTCAAGCCGCACAAGATATCTCGACTAGTTGCGACGTCATACGACGTCACAAAGCTCGTCGGAGCTTACGGAGACAGCCGAGCGTCTGTTTGAAACTATAGAACTAGTGCAATTTTTGTCGAAAAACATTGCAGAGTTATTTCTTGTTTCTTTGAAAGATTTCTACAAACTGAAAGTCTGATATATGCTTTACGTTATTATTTATTTATTTATTCGGCAATATTCGCGCAAAGGACATTGGGTAGTGCAGGAATTCTGGGAATGTTGCACAGAGAAATTTGGCTGACGTATGTACAGAATGGAGTTTGTTGTTACAAGAATACAACATAACAATTAAGCATATCAAAGGCAAAGACAATGTTATAGCAGATGCCTTGTCCAGAGTATCGTGAACATATATGATTTTGTATTAATGTACATATATCTCATTTTAACAATGTAAGTTTCATTGACATTCAAACTTTTTTAAGGGGGGAGGTGTTGTGAGGTGTGTTGTATTTGTATTATTTCATCATGTATATTATTAGTAACATTAAGTTTCTTGAACATTCCAGAGTGGTCAATATGTTTGGTCATTTTTTCTAGAACATTCTTGAACTTTGTTTATGTCTAGAACTTTCCAGGAATATCATGTATTTACAATTTCTAGAATATTCTAGATTTATATTACTGTATAAATACCCTGTCAATTCGATACATAGATACATTTGTCGTATAAGCATCATTGAGGTATTACTGGGATATAATTTCACTGGGACATTGTGTGCAGCAACGGACACTCTGATGTATGTATTTTTAGATTTTTGCTAAGTTTGTACTTAATGATTTGTATGTTACTGTAAATAAATTATTGTTAAGTTTAAACTGTGTGATTGATCTTTGCTGGCATTTAGGGTTATTCTGACCCATAACAGTACGGATGTGAATTTTAAACGCTTTTTTCGTGGTAAACTAAATAAATATCAAAGGCATGGTGCCTGAAGATTTTTTTAATATTAATAGATAATCAGGGTCACGCGTTTTTCATCGTCTGAATACATAGTCAGCACATGTTTGTCGGATATTCTTAAGAAAACTATAGTTGTATATTGAACAAAATAATGTTATATTAAAAGGAGAAGAGCCGACAAACGTGTGCTCACACTTAATTTAACAAAAAATATGTTCGTAAGAAACTTCTCGATTCCATTGTTATGTCTTCGATTGACCTGTTTAATATTACAATTCATCACGTGATGTCCACCTGCGAGTTTACTCGTTAAAACGGTTACATTGTATTCTTCAACCTGACTTCGATCTAAATTATGTCTTTGAGTGTGATTTGTTGCAGTTTTCAGAATTTAGCAAAATAAATATTGTTTTAATTTTGTGTGTCATCACATTTTTAAAATAATGGCATCGCTGTAATATACTAAACACGTATTCGAATTTTTGGAGAGAGAGAGGAATAGAGAGAGAGGTGTCAACAATGACGCCGATCGATAGCCCCGCCTCCTATAAATATTGATTGTGTGACATAAAAACCACTCTGTGTACATTTCGAATTATGGAAGACGATACTAATGTATCGTTGCTTCAATTTTGATACATGACAACATGGCATTGTTTTTGCACAAATGTTCCACCTAATACATGTAATATAACCAAGTATATGTAGCTCTTTCCATTGTTCGTAGTATATTTTGGATTCACTTCATTTACAGCTTGGTAGAGGAGTCGCAAAAAGATCCAAAATAGGGTGTTAAGTCCACCCATTCTTTGAAACTTTTTAATTTCCATGGCAATTTGCAAGCATATCTTCCATGGCAATTTTCAAGCATAAATCATATTAAACGCACAAAAATTAACTGGGTCTCTCTCTCTCTTTCTTATATGCACACACACTAATTTTACTAGTATTCCTATGCTGATGTTACTGTAAAACTGTTAGACTCTTTGGGGGGTTCTGAATTTTGCCCTTCAAGTTCATTTTTTCTTGAACTGCAAATGGTGCACGTGAGCTTTTTATATAATCCTCGAACGAAGTTAATTGTCTCTTCTCGAAAGATTATATAAATCCATGGGTCTATGATTGAATTAGTTGTTGCCATTTCTATGTTAAGCAATTCAAACCTCGGTGTGCCCTTAAAAGTTCCAGAAAGATGACCAAGCATATTTATCTACAAATAATAAAAAAATAAATGTTTTTTAACATTTCCCTTATTCAAAGTAACAAATGCAATTCATGAAAATGAATTATACGGAATTCTTACCAGTATTGGCAGACTGCATATACTGTAAAGCAACACCACAGAGAAAAGGAAAAGAATAATACGAGTTCCGCGTGCGTTTACGATGGATTTGGAAGACTTTGTCAACTTGCTTTTGAGGATTACTACAATAAGGCTGACATTAGTTACAAAGGTAGTAATCAGTACAAGAAGTCCCACTAAAACATACAGGTAAGAAAATCCTTTGTCTGTTGCATTCTGGGACTCGAAATTCACGAAACACCACGAATCCGGATAAAATCGTTTACTGGGTCTTCCCGCCATCAGATGACCAGATGATAGGAAAGCAGACACCACCCAAATACATATTAATATTACGGTGCTTCGAGCTTCTCTTGTCAAAGACTGAAACTTGTATGGAAATATCAGAGCCAGGAATCGTTCCAGGGACATTGTGCATACGATCATTGCAGAGGCCATTATTGTAAACATTTGAATGACAGCCATATAATCACATACAGTCTGTGAATAGCTATACTCGAAGTGTGTTGCGTATCTAACGATAGCAAAAGGTAGCGCCAACATCACACCGAAGCCATCTGTCACAGCAAGTCCACATACAAAGCGATAAAATGGCCGCCACCGATGCTGTTTCACAGAGCAACACACTATGATGACGGCAATACCATTACCGGCAACTCCTAGAAGACAAAGTAACACGGGAGGCACAATGGAAGGTGACCCAACAAGATCTGATGATGAATTGGAATGTTGAACTGATGAGGAATTGGAGTGTTTAATATCGAAACCTGGAGTAGATGCCATCTTGTCTTTCTTAAAGGAAGCTGAAGATTTGTCTAATCCCATATACAGGTTGGATATTAAGGAAGTAGTCTCACTTTATGTTTAAGTAAATATAGAGATAATTTCCTGGTTATATACGTTATCCACGTTTTCTGTTTATAGATTAAAGAAATACACATTTGAAATAACATAGTAAAAATAAATTTCCATATACTTACACATGTTACAGGTGCAACAAAATACATAAGAAGGATCCTACAATAACAACCTAGATAAGCTGCAGAAATATTTTGAGAAATTTTAATGCCTGTTTTATTTATCTTTTTTACTTTTGAACAACACTTAAATCATTTCTCATTACTCATTCTACACATTGAGAACAAATATCAGTGTTATGTTATAGAATGATAATCTCATTCACCAAGGATCTTTTCCTTTTAGAATGGCATGAAAACTCACTTCCATCCTATTTAATAAAGAGTAACAGCATACCGGTAATAAAGTTGAATTTGTTGTAATGAAATCTGCTAATTTACACCTCAAACACCTTTCTATTCTGACTGGGAAATAAGAAGTAAACCTGACAGACAGACAATTTTGCGTCGCGGGATCAAATCTTACTTCGGGACATTGAGACCGGCCCTTAGAATGAGACCACACAATTTGAGGCCCCGTGTTGCATAAGAAACCAAATACAAGTCTAACTTTTTCAGCTCTCCGCCTTCAAGTTGTATAATGTATGAGTGAAAAGTTCCGAAACCTTTCAGTCATTGGAGACGCCATCACTTGCCAGTTGAGAGCTGCAGATAACTTAGACCTGAACTGGACTCTACATGTTTGGGAAATGAGGGATCCAGTACATACTGCGACATCCGGAAGCTGGTCCCCAGGTCCGGCAGATGAAATCGAACCCGCAACGTACGGAACATGCAGCTTCCTCGACTTCTTATGCAAACCATCTACCCCAATAAAGGCCAATGTATAATGGAATAACTATCCCGATAAAGACCAATATACATGCATAACGGGATGTTAACTAGAACAAACTTAAATATACAATATCTGTGGGTGCTCCCATATAAATATGACAAGCCATGAGTTTGCGGCTCTTGAGAATGATTTTTCTATATTTCCTATGTTAAACCTTGATTGTTCATGATTAAAACAAACTTGAATCTACACCACCTGAGGATGCTTCCATATAAATATAACCAATCATTGTTTTGTTGTTCTTGAGAGGATTTTTAAAGATTTTTCCTATAAACTCCTCTGAAGAACTTTGACTGTCTATTGTGGCCCCACCCTATCCCAGGGGGTCATGATTTGAACAAATTTGAATCTACACTACCTGATAATGATTCCACATGAGATTCAATTTTCCTTGCCCATTGGTTATTGAGAAGAAGATTTTTTTCAATAATGGTACTAGTATTTCTCTAATTCATATTTAACTCACATTGGAAGAGGACATCGCCCTTTATTTGACTAAACTTGAATCCCCTTCACTCAAAAAACTTTATGACAGGTTTGGTTGAAACTGGTCTAATGGTTCTTGAGAAGGAGATGAAAATGCGAAAAGTTTACAACAACGACGACAGAAAATGGACAAATTTCGATCAGGAAAGCTCACTTGTCCCTTCGACTCAGGTGAGCATAAATAAAATTAAAGAAGGTTTTGTAACTCATAATTTTAAAATAATTTTAAAAGTATATGCTTTTTTTGTAATTACTGTAATAACATTATTATAAAATTATTAATGTTTATTTGCAAGTGGGAATAGGTGAAATTTAGATTTTTAAAAAGTTTGAATAGGTAGAAGACACAGAAGACCTGTATAATAACCTGTATAATAACGTAAGATGTTTAGTGTATGTATAATGTATGTATTTATTATGTATTATTGTGTAGGATGATTTGATCTAATAATGTAAGATGTAAAATTAAGTTTATTATAAAAATATGTATTATTGTGTATGATGTTTAGTTAATTATGTATTACAGTGAAATGTGTTTAGATAATTATGTATAATAGTGTATAATTTTTAGTTTATTATGATAAATTGTGCAAGAAGTTAAGTCATTTATGTATAATTGTGAAGATGTTGAGTTTATGATGTATAATTCTGTAAGAAGTTTAGTAAATAATGTATAATTGTGCAAGATGTTAGTTTATTTTGCACAATATAGTAACTTAAAGATGCTTAGTTATTATGTATAATTGTGTAAGATGTTTAGTTAATCATGTATATAATTGTGTTCCCTCTGTCATTTTAATACTGTTTTTAGTATTTGGTCAGGAAAAAACCCAGTGAAAATACAACCAAATTAATTTGTCAATGCCTTTCTCCCCCTCCCCCCCACTCACACACACACACACACCCTAACACACACACACACACACCCTCTCTCACACACACCCTCACACACACACACCCTCACACACACACACCCTCACACACACCCTCTCACACCCTCACACACACACTCTCCCTCTCCCTCACACATTTTTTAAATAGACCTAGATGGCAAAGTTATGGTAAAACATCGTTTATTGTGGTTTGAAATTTGTTCCTGTGCTAAACAATTTTACGTGTGAACATCCTATTGAAAATTTCTACATTCACATTGGGTTTGCGACACCCATTATCATATTTTTAGATATCACCACTCGGCACACCTTGGCCAATTCATACTTCATCTAATGAAGGCGACGGAATCAGCAAAGATTTGCCGAATGAGAATATTTAGCACATGTATGCTGACAGTGCAGTATGGTCAGTTAAAATAATTTGTGTTTTAATTGGATTATATGGATTATTTCATGAAGTTGACAAGACCTATGACATTCGGTAAGTACAAGATTTAGTATAGATTGCATAAAAATAAATAAATGCAAATGGTTAGGTTGAAGTTCAAAAAGGGTCAAAAATCATCACATGCCACATCGTCAAGTTATCTCCCATTGCGGACGTGTCACATTCAGTATATAGAGGCGCAGATCCAGATTTTTTTTTTTTTTTGAAAGTGTGGGGGGGGGGGGTTC
>PRKT01000012.1:3269092-3290214 GCA_003671525.1 Saccostrea glomerata
GGGGGGGGGGGGGTAATGGAGTGTAGTAAAATCACGCAGATACCTGTCAAAAAAGTTTAAAGTTTTAAAGTATACCGATATTGAGCTTGAGTTTAAAGACACACAATTTCAGAAAAGAACGAATGCACTTATGGGCCCTGGTAAAATGTGAAAAAATAAACAAAGTTAGCAAAATTTTCATATCAAATCATAAATTGATCAATCATTAATTGAGATCTAAACCATACGATTCAACAATTTTTTACAATGAAATTCACGAAATATAAAGAACAAAACCGTACAATGTGGTAAGGGTCAGCCGACTTTTGTGATCTTCTATTAATAGTAAATCAAGAACGGTCATTCATTTCAAAGTTTTTGTTTAATATAAGCCTAACTTTGTACAAACTTGTGTGAGTGGCAAAAGACGTATAATACATTTATAAAGCTTGAGTGAAAGTAGGAAATTTGCACACTATTAGGCTGGTACTTAAAATATTAATTAAGGAAGTTCTAAACACTGCACACTAAAAAATTTCTAACATAAAAATATTTAAAATACAGAGGGCGGACCTTTTCTGATAACTACGTTTTAAGGTCCGCCCTGTCCATTTTTCTAGTTTTCAAGCTACGAAAATAAACCCTGTCCAAAAATTTCACTTTATAATATAAAAATCTCTGAAATACAGAGGGCGGACCTTTTCTGATAACTGCGTTTTAAGGTCCGCCCTGTCTATTTTTCTTTTTAAGTTTTCAAGCTACGAAAATAAACCCTGTCCAAAAATTTCCCTTTATAATATAAAAATATCTGAAATACAGAGGGCGGACCTTTTCTGATAACTGCGTTTTAAAGTCCGTCCTGTCTATTTTTCTAGTTTTCAAGCTACGAAAATAAACCCTGTCCAAAAATTTCCCTTTATGACATGAATATATCTGAAATACAGAGAGCGGACCTTTTCTGATAACTGCGTTTTAAGGTCCGCCCTGTCTATTTTTCTTTTAAGTTTTCAAGCTACGAAAATAAACCCTGTCCAAAAATTTCTCTTTATGACATGAATATATCTGAAATACAGAGGGCGGACCTTTTCTGATAACTGCGTTTTAAGGTCCGCCCTGTCTCTTTCTCTAGTTTTTTAAGCTACGAAAATAAACCCTGTCTAAAAAAAGTCCCTTTATGACATAAAGATATCTGAAATACAGAGAGCGGACCTTTTCTGATAACCGCGTTTTAAGGTCCGCCCTGCCATTTTCTCTTTTGTTAATGAAAGATGTACACCGCCCAAAAGTTTTGCTGTGCAATTTATCTGTGCTGTTGTACACAATCAAAGCACAGAGATTTTTCTTGGAATTTTACAAGAATTTTATCAATTGATATCTTTTCAAAAGCCCCTGGAAATGCATGCTGATTTTTTTGTCTGTCAACATTTGATGACACGATAATCTTAAATTAAGAATATCTCGAAAATCTCTCAGTAGGTAAGGTACGTTGCATATGTCCTTAAACATAAGAAGGGGGTGGGGTCATTTAACAACGTACATGTATCTGATGTATGTCTTTGACAGTGACAGGGGGATCAATTTATCTGAGAAAACTTGACAATAAAAAAACGGGTAAAGAATATTGTCCAAATTCCAAAATCCTATTTTGAAGAGAGAGAAAGAGGTGGGGTCAGGTTCAACTTCTTTCATGACCCTTTTTTTAGTCAAACATTACCCTCATTATTACAGCCTTGTTCGTGTTCATTTACTTTGTATTTGATATACAATGAGCAGATGGAAAGAAAAAAGGGGGTTACCCCCCCCCCTTCACTTCATCGCCCGAGGTGCTTGTATTATCTTTTTTAAAATTATATTATTATATATATACATTGTATTCTATAAAATTATTATTTATTATTTTATCCAAAGTTGTATTAGGCAATATTCGGAACAGCACATGCGCAATTTATAGCATATATAAAAATCGAATTCCGAGAATCTTTCATGGACCAGATTGTATTATTTTCCCTATGTTTACCACGGAGAATGACTGATGACTTGTGACTTTGTAAGGGTTAATTTAAGGACATCGTTAAAGTTCCTAGCTTTCATATACAGAATTGTTAAAGAACTCTTGCGTAGGTCATCAGGGGTATTGGTATATACTAAACATGATATAATCAATCAATTTAAGCCACCCTTCCTTTTTAGATTATGACAAATCAATAGATTTTCTTACTGTTTCCTGTGCAGAATGTTGTCAACACTTTAAGGATCTTTACACTGGAGATCACTCTCCGCAAGCTTTATATAGATGTATACTGTAGTTATGTTTTCTTCCTTTAGTCTTTAACGGACTGGAACATTACAATCATGTATTTTGTTTTGTAAGAAATGTAAATAAAGATCGAATTCAAGGTTAGGTTATATTTTACACAATCAACAAATAAAGGACCAAATATGATTATAATCGGGAAAAAAAAAGGTATACTTGTAACGACTATACTAACTACTGTAAACCAGAGAATAATCAATTACATGTACTCTTTATCGGTATGAAACTCTACACTTGGATGTAAAGTCATATAGGGTGTTTTTTTTAATAAGTTCAGAGAAACTATTATTAAAAAGATCTTTCTGTTTGTTTTTGTACTTTATATAATGATATGACCGCTGCATTTCATTTCCGGAATCGACATAGCATTTCCTATATTTTTAAAATTTCATTTCCGACAAATTCTCTTTTCTTGGCCGACATTTATTATTTCTTTTCATTTCCGGAATTTCTGCTAGGTGTCTCTCCGACAATTTAATGTTTACCAAGTATGTAAGAATGGAATTTTGAAAGATCATATTGCAAACAACTTTTTTAAGATACTAACAAAATATGCTCAGTATTACAAAAAATGTGTATTATACAATTATACAATTGAACATGTAACACTAAATCTAGTTAAAAGAGTTCAAAGAGCATGTAATTTTTTCATCATATTTAATGTTCACTAAATTAAATGTCAAAGACTGCATCGAACTTATGTCCAAGACATTTAATATACTATACAGAGTGTAATTTATTCTTTAAAATTTTTAATTACCGAAAAGCACTTCCTGAAAAATGTAGGAGATGAAAACTTTAAAATGTCGGATCTGAAAGCTAGAAAATGTAAGAAATAAAAATTGAAATTTTTAAAATCCGGAAAAAGCATAATGAAATAAATAATATAATAAATAATAATGAGAGGATAATGAAAATTATACATCTTAATGATAATCAATCGCGTTTCATAATGAACAATTTTTATCGACTCGGTATTTAAATATCAGACACAGTTAAAAGTCAATTCAACTATAGAAACAAGGGGATATTTAAGTTCATAATCGAATTGAAATTTTATTTTGAACTTAAATATCAAATCTCATGTAAATCTACGCTCATTCATTTCGTAATCTTATTTTTTAGCTCAGATACGCCACATTTAATTAGCTTTGAATATTCAAAAAAGACAATATAATTATAATTATGATTATTAAAAATGTCACAGGTTTGAAGTGTACGCATGAATATTTCCTTGACATTATTTATGAATAAAAAATCCAAACTTATTGATATGTCAAGGTAACTAAAAGTCATGACCATTAAGTTCTCAAACCATTCAATTACAGCGCCATCTGCCGCAGGCTCTACCTGCAGGTATCTGTCAGGTAAACAAATACGTCACACCCCCATTGTTTTATTAGCTATACACACTGACAGGTTTCACACCTTTAATCGAACTAGTTTACACAGGGCATATTCTAGAGAAAAACAAACACTTGCACAATAATTGTGCCATTATTTTATTTTCAATCATGGTATCAGATAAACAGCAAACTGAACGAGGAGTAGATTCTTGTCCTAGAGATATGTTGTACAAAACTTAAAACACAACAGGGTAAACCATTCTTTCATTATATAGTTTAAACAAAATCGCTTTAATTTCATATGTTTAAGTCAAAATTAATTTGTTTTTTCACCACCCGGACCATAAAACGTAGGCGGACCATTCCTTATACGGGCCGGACCATTTCTTATAAAAGGCGGACCAAATATGTTATCGTATTTGGTCCGGCCGGACCTTTAAACGAGGCGGACCAAATATTATGCGACACCGGTCACACCCGCCGTGTGCTCCTTGTCATGATCGGGAAATCACAGAAAAATCCGTCAGCAATTCAGTATATGAATGATGTACTAACAGTTAGTATGAAAAACGTCAGTCAGCATTTGTCTCAATGATAAATTGTATTTGCTGACAGGGTCATTGTATCGACCATAGAACTTACGAAATGATGGCTTTAAACGAGACTGTTGATATTCTTGTTACATCAACTTGCTTGTTAATAATTTACCTCGTTTTAGAAATTGTTCATACATAGAGCATGCTCTTTTGTTTCGAATCAACTGAAATGTATACACTCCGTATGCAGGTGATGAAGGTATATTGCTGCATAAGTAAGGGAAGTTGACGATAGAAAAGTTAAAGTCATCACGTTAACATATAGCTTAGTTGTTAGATTACCATTAGCGTCTTTTCAAGTAAAATATCCAAGTATGAAACAGACGTGTCAGACTCTGTGGTATCTTTAATCTCAAGCTCACCAGCATATATCGTATCGACGAAGGAATGGAAATTACCATTGTTAATTAACAATACGTCGTCGATATATCTAAATGTAGAGTTGCAGGCCACAGCAAGTGTTTTCTTCTTTTCACGCATTAGATTTTGCACAAATTTTGCTTCATTTGAATACAAAAATATGTCTGCTAATAACGGAGCGCAATTGGTACACATGGGAATTCCAATAGATTGTTGGAATTCCTGGTCTCCAAAAACCACATAGATATTGTCAATCAGAAACAGAAGCATCTCTTTGATGTCATCTTCAGAGTACTTGTATGTGCAGTCAAAAAGTGTTTTAAGAAAATCATTTTGAGCTTACATCTAAAAACTTGCTTTTGTCTTTTTAAAACATTTTACTCAATCATATCACACAAGAAGGGAAAAGAAATATGTTACATTGTCTGATCATATGATTGTCTTTTTTATTTTCTTTCATAGAATAAATGCATTTTTAAATATCTATCTTCAGTTTCATTATATAGACCAAAACCAATATTTTAAAATAGGTTCATGCATTGCAATTATCACCATACATTCTTTTGATATGTTTGTACTCACAGTTATATAATTTCCTGGTCCATGACTCAATTATATCGAGTACTTTGAATAATATATACATTAAACAAAATTGCTAACGCACCACTTGTTAATTCTTATTTGTGAATTGAACATTTGCCGGATCGGTACTAGTGTTTAATATATGCCATTATTTCCAAAACAGTGAGATTGACAAATGTCTTGCTATCATGAAAAACCCTTGAATGACCTTCTTGTCCGAAAACCAATTTTCAAATGTGCACTGCGCACCATTTTTGCCCAGATATGAAGTTCTTGATCACTAAAGGTGGTCTGTGAGGTTGCCACAGGAACAGTTCCCCAGTCAAAGAACAAACTGACATTGACTCTCAAAAAACCTAGTAATCATCCAGTGCCTTAGTCTCTATACAAAATCCACTCAACTTCCGGTTGACGTAGTTTTGTGGAACTATTTTCAACTTATTGTGTGCTACTAATTTGGCTATCTATTTGTAACATTTTTATGTTTGCTGATCTATTTGCAACATTTTTTCATGAGTGGAATTGATAAGCTTTATATTGTTTTCATTTTTTACAGATTTCCGTACCCTGCTGACGCCATACTGTCTGCTTTAGCACGCTCCTCTAACGTCAATCGCCGCATACGGTGTAACTTTTTAATTAGTACGAATTTAAAGAACACAAATACGAAGACAAAATTGAATAAAAACTTTTCTCTCCAAAAATGGAATAGAAACGATTTTATTATTTTCTTTAAATTGGTCACACTTCAGTTAACATTGTAATAATTCATAAGGTTTGACATTTATATGCCTCACTTTTCATTAAAGTAACATACATGTATTTATATACCAAATGCATCATAAACAGGTTTTTAAACTTAAAACAATAAATCTCTTAGATTGTGCGTTAGCAATTTTGTCCAGTGTACATATGTTAGTTTGCTAGTCCAGTAAAAACTCGAGAATTATATTCATTATTTCCTGTTCATAATCATGCTGTTTTAACGTCCATTTCTTCTTTATTTGAGATTCTGTAAAACGACCAGCTTAGTAAGTCCTTTCAGGTCCTCTAGCTGTGCCGAATTAAGGGGGTTAATCGAGGGGTTGGTCATGTCACCTGTTGAATTTTTAATCTGACTGTACCCATATTTGTTTAAAACGGCGACAACCAACATTGGAGACAATGAAATGGCAGGTTTCACAAATAAAGCATTCGTTCCGAACACCATCGATGATATTGGATGCTTGTATGAAATGAAGAAAAAATTAAAATTGTTTTCATTAATTATACATGATTCATACTAAATACTAAAAATGCATTTTATAATTTGCAATAGTTGAGTACCGCCTCGATTGCAATTGTTCTTTTTTATGGTGGTAGTGTTATTGTATTTGAATATTGAAGATTAGAACAACTGAAACGTATTTACTTTCTATTGTATTTGACCATATTGGCATCAGCAATATCCGACAAGGGAAGATTGAACAGTGAATAAGTACCATTGGCAAAACAGCTGAAAAAGTGTCAGTCTTGAAAGGTATTCCACATCAAAATATAGGGGTATTAATCTGACTAATGCTATTTTATTGTTTTGTATATATCCATTGATTATTTTGTTACTGAGGTACCAATAAATATTCAAAGTATAGAATTAAATAGATCTATTATCAACAGTACATGCAATAGCAAATATTCAAAGTACAAAATAAACAAATATCAGAATTCCAGTGCATATCATATGCATTGTACATCTGTATTTTGTAGGCTGAACCCAGTTACAGTTAAAATACCTAATTCTTTACTTTAATTAGTTACATATAAATATTAACTTGGTTATCTATATGCAATTTGCAATCTGAAAATCACTCAAGTATTAATACAGAGAAGCTGTCAGATTAAATGCTTTACTTCTACTGATCAATCAGAATTATTGAGACGAGAAATACTTTATTACCGAAAAATTGATTATTACCGAAATGTTAACACGCACTTCTATAATTTTCGTCCCTATAAATCAGCTGTAAATATCAAATTTAAAAAAAATATTTCAGTCTTTTTTTACCTTTGTACGTTTTGTAGAACGTTAGATATTGGCATATATATGATAACATTCTCTTGCAATTTTATATCTTTACCAATTCACGTATCAACTAAGTTGACTGAAAGACAGACTGACAGACTTAATAAACCTGAGGAAATAAGAAATGACAACAAACTTCTT
Organism: Saccostrea glomerata; assembly: GCA_003671525.1. Lineage (NCBI taxonomy): Eukaryota > Metazoa > Mollusca > Bivalvia > Ostreida > Ostreidae > Saccostrea > Saccostrea glomerata. The sequence continues at coordinate 3,276,473 of PRKT01000012.1, forward strand.
GAACAAGGAAAATTTGCACATAAAGAACTATATGCGGTATATTGCATATATTTGCCTCCACAAAAGTCAAATTTTGAAAACTTCCTGAAATGTGTTGAATTCAATAAATTGTATGAGAAATATAAATTAACAGAAAATATTATAGTGTCAAAGCAGTGTACGAGGGGTGATAAAAAAGTTCGCAAACTAATTGAATAACTTCCATACAAGAAACAATATTTGGTTTTAATTTTGATTATATTTTAAATTAATCCTTCCGAATTTTAATGCCATCGTTCTGCGCATGCGCAAATCACGTGATATTGGCGGTCACATGACCCCCTCCGTAGCGTTCTGTCACAAAAGTTGAAAGATTTTTCCGAGTTTTATATTTCTTTCCATGTGAGTTAATTTTAATAACAAGAACAGTTCATTTGTCAGAAATGGTCATATCTCGGCAACAGAATGGGTGGATAATAATATCCTTTTCAAAAATAAGCATGGCGACCATTTAAACACAAATCTTCGGTCTCAGGAGAGACCTTTATTCAAGGTGGATAGAGAATGGGTGCATCCTTTTTATCATAACTTATATGTTTAAAATCTAAAGTAAACGATATCTTAGGTATTTAATACTTAATCATTGTTCAAATATTCAACTATTTTTCAAAAGGCTAATAATTGGAGGTCTTTGATAGCAAATTGCTTAATTAAAAATACATGCCTTGTCTTTTCAAACTTGCTTTCACTGGGTAAGATGACAAGTATCATTTTTAACCATCAGCCTTCCTTCACTAAAGCGATTAATCAAATCATTAATTAAATTTATAGGAACTCATTTATCTCAATCAACTGTGTACAAATTATTATATGATACTGCAGAGGGATTTCTAAGATATTACAATAAATTGTACAGTCGTTTGTTGAACGAGTTCGACTGAGACAACCATTTTTCGTCACAAGTGACCTAAATAGTGACGTCATTTTCACATTGTGACGTCACAAACAAGGGGAGAAACTTTATTCAGCATATGCAATTTATAGACCTTGTGTATGGCTATGTGTGTACCGATTTTCATTCTAATCTGAATTGTGGTTTTGTAGATATAGAGATAGTTTGTGAACTTTTTGATCACCCCTCGTATTCACAACTTTTGTTTTGATGACGTCACAAACTAGTCCGATTTGTATATCCTTTTTCAGAAAGAGGACAAAAGGGACAAAATTTCAACAGTATTAGCTTTAAAATTTATGGAGCGCAAGTTTGTTCAGGAACAATATTGACATATTTCATTGATATTATCATTCTAAACATTATATCAAAATATTGATCTTGAACACACATGCGCTCGGTGACTTTTACTCAAAATATCGACGAAATATGTACATTTTTCTCTAAAATTCATAAAAAAAAATGAAATTTACGTCATGTTTGTGACGTCATTACGTACATATGGCCTCATTACTCATGAAAATATTCAGTGCTTTGAAGTCAGCATATACTCCCCTGTTTAAGAACTTAATTAAATATATCTCCATCAAAGTTTGATTTGGGGGGAAAATATTGGTTATTACCGATAAAGTTCTTTCATATTTTTTGTGATTTACCTTTATGAAATTCCTATAACCGTTGGGCTTGTTCTTGAATGTAAGTTCATCAATTAGGAGAAATAATTTTAAAAAATTCAACCGATACACGTACTTCCGGGTTTCAGTTTTTAAATATACAAGGTATAAGAACAGTGTTCTTATCAAACAATCAACCCAGGTTCATTGTTTGCTTTCAGATCGTCTATGATAACTCAAAAATAAAAAGAAAGATAACGAAGGTTTATTATTTACATGTAATAACATTAAATACTAGAAAACAAATTATAAAAAATGAATACTTAAAACCGGGAAGATTTAAGAAATGAATGTAATTTTTTTTCCTTTGATCGATGTATCAAAGAAAAATTTGGACGGAAAACTTCATCAATGCGCGTAGCGCATTGATGAAAAAGTTTTCCGTCCAAATTTTTCTTTGATACATCGATCAAAGGAAAAAATATTACATTCATTTCTTATCATTTAATTATGATTTTAAATTAATAAAATGAAACTTTCTTTCACCTAATCTATTAAATTTACGCATCTAAAACAGTGCGCACGAATACATCAGATTTACAACGTTAACGTTGCTGAAATTCAAAATGGCTCAAACGAAGAAACGTTCTCAAATATTGTCGTGTCATTACCAACATTCACTGAAATAATTTACAGTTCTTTAACACAAAAAACTTACCTATTGTGTTATCCCTATCGGTATATTTTCCCCAGCAAGTTATGCAAGTTCGTATATGTAAAGGGAAGCTACTCAAAATATCCTAACAGTTCTAACGTTAGGTCACAGAAATTTTGGATTTCATTTGCACATCTTTTCATCTGAATTTCAAACCGAACATATAAATACGTATCACAACCTGTCAATGCTGTAAAACCTGAAAGAGTCTGCTGCCGGCTGTTTAAGATTAAAAGAATCTGTCCTCATTCGTGAATGCAGTGTCGTTTTTCTCGATCATTCGTTTCCAAGGATTTAACAGATTAACGGTTTTCCTCTCTTTGGTGGCATAAAAAACTTTTTTTTTTCAGAAGTCTATTGTTCATACCAGATATCTCAAATCCAAACATTTGACAAAAATATGCCGATTTCTTTCCTTCTTTCCCAAAACTGTATTGTCGTTATGCAGACGATTTGATTTGTTTTGCAAAGGGGGATAATTCAAAAAGAAACGAAAGTAGAAGATAAGTCAGGAACGTAACGGACAGATTTCGAAATTCAGGAAAATATTTATAAAGTAAAAGTATTTAATATTAGTCCTTCAAGAAGTAGCCTGGAAGCGGGAAATATAAATGTAGAGACTGCCAAAGTAGTTCCGGCTGCTTAGTGCAAACGAACTCTAGATTTTATTGATGCAGGTATCAAAGGAATTTTTAAACCAATCAGAACTAAGTATTTTATAGAAATTAAATGATTAATTTAGAAAATAAATACCTGTGACATGGCCAAAAGGGAAAGGGGGAAGCTTGGTCCTAAGACCAACAAAGAAAGGCCTCGAATGAATTAAATCACCGCTTTATATAAGGTTTGGAACAAAAGAATTTAAATAACATAAGAAAGGAGACTCTAGAAGGTGTTCAATAAAACAGAAAATAAATCGATCAAATTCAGATTCCCGGAATTAAGCTTACATTACTACATTCCCTCATCTTAAGATCAATCAAAAAGAATATAATCGTCCTTGCCGTTTTTGAAAACTCGAGCACATTCACTGCATCTGTGTAGAGTAATAACTGTAGTGTGAAAAAGTGTAAAAGTGTAGTGTAAAAGATTGCACATGGCTAATTTTTGAGTTTCATTTAACTTTTCAGAAGTTCGCTGCAGAAATTCTTCTAAATGTTCTGGAAGATTTGTACAATTCATATCTTTTAAGTTTTCTTCTTGTTCAGAAGGACTGTGAAATAGAAAATGACTTCTTTATGTATTGGGGTAACTAAAGACTAAAGAAGTTCTTTATTTTAAACCACTTTAGAGGGCTCTAGCAGACCTTCACCATCCCTATATTCACAATCAATGTATCCTTGTATGAACAATTTACTATTAAGAGGAACAGAAACCGACTCTGAAACTCTAACTCTAGCACACGAATACACACGACTTACACTTGGGTTTAGAAGGAGAGAATCCTTGCCTATCATGAGTTTTTGACTTTTCGTTATCAGTACTGCAGATTTCTGACTAAGAAAGTCCATTCCCAAAATACCATGAACTCGGTCATTTATTCTAGATTCATGATTGTAAGCGTGTTTGCCAATTTTTATTTTAAAGTTAGATCCCCCTAATACAACCAAAGCACTACCTCAGCCGAGGTAGGTCAGTGTGATTTCAACACTGCGTAGCTCGGGTTTCCTATCACCTTATTTTGCAAAATATTCTTCTGATATAAGCGTGATGGGTGATCCCGGGTCTTCTAAGAAGTTCCCTTTAACCCCACTGACCAATCAGAAACGTACAGACAACCGTCTGTCAATTCTCTTAAGTCAAGTTTAATTGTCCAGATAGAATTACCGTCATTTTCTTGTTTACAGGTCGAACTTTTGGACTAAAGCCCGACCCTTCCTTTTTTGCCGGCATTTTTGATTTGTCATATTTTGTCGGGCAGTATTTTGTGGGTTTATGGTTTGGGGAATATTTGTTTGACCATTTCAGTCCCTAAGTTTTGACCGACATGGTCTCATTACGTGGTCATTCTTACCAAAGTACAAAACATTTCAAAATCTTTCTCACTTCGGTTTATATCTGTTTCTAAATGAGAGAGAGAATTTAAGAACTCTTCTGATATTTGCTTACTGATTTTTTTTCCAAAGGATTGTCGATCGTCGTGGGTTTATTTGATTTTTGAACCGCGTGTATTGTGTTGACTTGTTCCCATACCTTTGGTTTATTCAGGGCACTTTGTGTCCCTTCAAATGATTCGTTCTCAACGGTAAGTGATATTGCTTCACCAAAGACTTTTGGGATGACGAAATTTGAAATGCTTCCTAATTTCTTGACTACCAAATCCATATATGAATAGGTCAATGTTGCAAATCTCTTTAGCATCATATGGGATCCCATGAAAAGCTAAACATCTCAATCTACGTAGAGCTACCCATAATCTATGGCAGATTCATTTTTATCTCGCCTATGATTTCCAAATTCAGATCTAGAGGCCTATTCTTGACCTGGAGAATAGAACCTGTATTCTTGAGCGAGTTTGATTTTGTCATAATTATTGACTTGGTTCGAGTTCAAATTGATAAGTAGCTTTGAGCATTTCGACTCAATAAAATCCATAAGTGTGGCCCTTCGTATACTGGAATATGGCACATCCGACGATTTCCTGGACTTGTTTCTTCTTTATGAAAGGTGTTTTTTAAAGTTTGGAAATTGGAACAAGTCAAAGGTTGAAAGATCTGTCAGACAAATATTGTTAGTGTGGCAAAACTAACTTTCTGTTTATCCCCAAAACTCCTTTACTCTTCATGGCGTGTGGGTTAGGCTGCTGTCATGAAGAAATTTAATTAAGTTGTATCCTGATTCTTTCGATTATTACTTTTTTGTGCAAAATATTGCTTTCTAGACTTCTTCAGAAATTAAACTGCCTCCCTGAATAAGAATTTGAACAACAATACCACTAGTATTTAAGAAAATGGCAAAAAAATTGTTTTTGTGGTTTTGCAATTCGTTGCTCATCTCAGACCGTAGCTGTTTTTGTCAAGTGCATCTTATTGTAAATTTGTTTTGAGGCTTTAAAGCAATGAATTCTAGTTTCAGTATTTGTTTGAATTTCAGACAAACGTGGATAACTACAATTTTTTATTTTTAAAAATAATTGTTTAGATATTCTTACACGCTGTCGTTTTCACTCAATTTTCAAACCAAAGGGTGATCATTGAGTACTACGCTTCTATATTGTCAAATGCTTCTTTGAAACAGTTTAAACTACCCCAAATGATCCTATCATTAAAGTGAATCAAAATCTCAGTGATAATATGTTGAATTTAAGTAAGTCGGATCTTGTAAATCCTTGTCACCAAGGACGATACCATTTTTGGTGCCCATTATATCATGTTTGTTCATTGAATTCAACCTGCTCATGTGTCTATAAAATAGACATAAGTTGCTATAAATTTCACAAATTTCAGTGAATATTTCGTTTGGATTCTTAACGGGTTTACAGCATCTTTAAAGAAGCGTTCAATTTCACTCTAGTTTATCGATTCTTTACAAATTATTTTTAATTCAGTGTCAATAGTCCTTGCTTTTCAGCTTCTCACAACGAAACTATGTGTTGAAAAGTGGTCACATCAACTGTAATCAATTAATTAAAGATTCAATCAAGAGAAAAAATCAAGCTAAATGTCATATGGTTTCTATGTTGTATGCAATAGAGTTCAGGACATTATTTATTGAACAGCCGACTCCCTTGTTACATGATCTGAGCTTATGCACCTTACACAATATTGCAAAGGGAGGAAAAGGATTGGGTTACATTGTCTGATCATATCATTGTCTTTTTCCATTATTTTGTTCATTAAAAAAATGCATTTCTAAAATATCTATCTTCAGCTTTATTTTTTAGACACAAAACAATAATTTAAAATTGGTTCGTTCATGCATTGCAATTATCACCATATATTCTTTTGAAATGTTTTTACTCACAGTTATATGATTTCATGGTCCATGAATCAATCATATCGAGTACTTTGAATAATATATAGATTTGTACGTTTGCTAGTCCAGTAAGAATTCAAGAATTATATTCACTATTTCCTGTTCATAATCCTGCTGTTTTAAATTCCATTTCTTCTTTATTTGAGATTCTGTAAAACGACCAGCTTAGTAACTGTATGGTACCCAATACGATTGGGTACAAGCACACCAAAGAAAACATTACTCTTTTCAGATCCTCTAGCTGTGCCGAATTAAGGGGTTAACGGAGGGATTGGTCATGTCACTTGTTGATTTTTTACTCTGGCTGTACCCATATTTGTTTAAAATGGCGATAACCAACATTGGAGACAATGAAATGGCAGGTTTCACAAATAAAACATTTGTTCCAAACACCATCGATGATATTGGATGCCTATATGAAATGTAGAAAAAATTAAAATTGTTTTCATTTATTATACTTGATAAGAACTAAATCTTCTCAGTTAAGATACATTTTATAATTTGTAATAGTTGAGGACCACCTCGATTGATAATTGTTTAAAGGAGGGGTTAAAATTGTCGATGTTACCCAAAACAACATGCAATGTAATATATTGTCGTGTTGTAATTTTTGCATTCACTACCACCAAATGAATTAAAAATGTGGAAGGATACTTACTTTCTATTTATTTGACCATATTGGCAACAGCAATCTCCGACAAGGGAAGATTAAACAATGAAAACGTACCATTGGCAAAACAGTGTCAGTCTGAAAAAAGCATTTCACGTCAAAATACAGGGGTATTAATCTGATTATTGTTATCAGTTCTGTATAGATTCATTCGTTATCTTGGTACTAAGTTACAGTACCAATAAATATTCAAAGTACAGAATAAACACATATCAGAATTCCAGTGCATATGAGATGCATTGGACATCTTTTTTTTCAGGCTGAACCCATTTGCTGTTAGAATAACTGATCTCATTTAAAGATACGCTTGGACGTCTACACTGAAGGCACTTGGAATACCCTAGGTAAGATTGTCAATGTAAGAAAATAAGTTGTAATACTGTGGGCAACAACAGGTTTCTTTTCAGAAATTAATTGTATTTGTAGACAGAATATTTTTTTTCATTTAATCATTCACTTTTATTTCATACTATTACATTGTACATATTTTTTTTTAACCAGGACATTCCAAGTATATCCATTGCAAAATTCCAAGTGCATCTGTAAACAAATTATGCTTGTGATGGAAGATCGAAAATTGAATCGACAGACTTAGTCCATTCAAGAAAACTTATGACTCGCTACTTTATAGCGCTTGTAGTAGCTTACGATTGAAATGCTTTGTTTTAATAGGACAAAGAAAAAACTCACTCATCAATAAGGAGGAAACCTATCAGAATCCAGGGATGGCCGTCCCCAATAACATAGTACATAACAAGACCTCCCGAGATTTTCCAAATAAAGTTGGCTCGGATCACCTTCTTGTAGGAGAAATGAGGTAGAATAGGAGCTATTGATATCACAAGAATCTGTAAATATAGCAATATACTATTATATAATGGGAAATACTGTTAGATTTTATGATTAATAAATCATTCTTCAACTTTAAGGGGAACTTTGAAAATAGTTAATTTTTGTATATATGATAAAACTTAAGAATACCTTTAATATGGATGAAAATGTTATTTTTCATTCTTTAAGCTAGATTATGTATTTGTATTTTATACACAATTGTGATACCTTACCTTTGAAGCAAAAGGTACACTGCCATAAAAAGTACTCCTAGCAGTCTGACTGATTTCATCAGCTGATATTAACTGATCTCAATTAATGGCCATAAAATTGTATAGGAATGTTTGGTGAAACTCCTGAAAAAAGTTAGTGACTACAAACGAAATAAAATTGATGTCTCTGACAATCTGCCATGTCTGCTGCCAGTACGACTCGTGTCCTGTTCTCTCGTGACACACTTCATCCGGGGACTTTTCCCACTGTTGCATTTGCTGCAGATCGTATTAGTTGTGGCAGTTATTTCTACAGTGATACATTAAAGAGCAACTTAGTATTGCTAATAGAGATTGTTCTATCTGACGTATCCGTATCCGTATACGTATCCGTATCCGTATCGAGATATGAAAGGCATCTCGATCCCGATGTCTAAACCATTTAATACTTGTAGTTCCATCTCTGTTTGTGGTTACTTAAACAAGCCACAGTCTTGCATTGAAAAATAACAAATGGCAATTTTTTTTTCTATAGATAAACATACTAAACTGCTGTAAACCTCTATCATTTCGGAGAAAAAATATTGATTAAAAAAAAAAGAAAATGAAAATTAATTTCATTTTGTTTCCAAATATTTGTTGAAAAATCCCCTTTCTCCTTTTCCTGTCTCATAATATCAGGATATTTTATTGATTCATTCTGTATTTTTCACTATACCATTACTGATAACATAAAAGATACCCCCCCCCTACACACACACACTGAAATACAAAATACCTTATCATCAACGCGATCAATAAAACTCTGTAGCCGTTTTAGAGAGAGTTTTCAAATTGATTTCATAATTCGCTTATTCCGTTACAAGTTCTGAGTATATACTTTGAATAGCCAGTTCAACTCCCTCCTTTTCACCTCCCCTCACATTGGACGTTGCTGGTAATTTGTCTTCATCATAAGAGCTCCTCTACATCACACCCAGAAGCTTACAAAGTTCCTTTGCTAACATCATTTGTAGACAGTTTCTGCTGCGTGTGAAATAGCAAGGATATTTGAAGATTAACAAGTCCTTGAACAAGATATGTTTGTGAAACACTTATAACCCCCTACCCCAGTTAATTGGAATTTTTCTAAGTCGAACTCAGTAAAAAAAGTCCGATCTTACATACCAAAAACGAAAATTGACCTAGATATTTGTATGATAATATCTGTATACTAAATTTTTATTTTTTTAATGGATCCCCTTCCACAAAAACAATAAATTAGAAATCGGCCCTATAAGAAATAAAATACAATAAGTAAGTGACATCAAACAATATAACATTTTTGAATAAGTTTTCCTATTATTACCGGCCGCCAGGAGGCGGTCGGTTAGTTGATATGAAAGTTTTAAGTAGCCGTGCGTTTCTGCGGAGTTAGAACAATTTGAATAAAAATATGTACATTCATATTATAGAATATTAAACAAAGATATTCTAAATGTTTAACAAAAAGCACAATAATCATTAAATAAAATTTTTTACAAATAATTGGGTAAATATTTCATCCAATCCTGATTGACAAACTCTGGCATTACTGAAGTGCGGAGAACATTGGAACGAAGTGTCTTATGTAGGCATAGTCTAAAACAAAGACCACGTTGTATATCATCAAGTTTACTATCTCTTTTTAAACAGCCTAGACAGAATTTGTTGTACTTATGTTAAAACGAGATGTATATTTATACATTTCCTATGGAAATTTTTCGAAAAATTGATGAAATATTGATTTCTTAAAAGCACAGAATCGTACGACAATTTTGTCTGATAAAGCGCGTTTTACATTGTGCCAAGCATTTTCCCGCCACATCTCAAGACTGAAAGAGAAGAAATGTAGTGGTGGATCTAGATGGATTTGGGGGGTTGTTAATATTCTCTAAGAGAGTCCCACATATTTCATACTTGTTCCGTTTAAATTAAAGTAAAACTATAGCTAAGTTTAAACTTTAGTTTTTTACTTTTATGTAATAATTACTTAAACATAAAACTTCCACCAGAGTTCGCTTGTACGAACGAAGAGATCTATTGGCAGTTTCCTTACACATATAATCAGTCTAGACGAACTCCAAAAACGGCGTGAACTCCAAAAAAGAAGTCTTTGGCTCCGTCATGCATTGCGGCAAAATGGCTTCCGATGTAAACAAACGATGGATTGTCGTTTGCTTTCTCCACAAATACGACTGAATAATGGCTGTATTTAGTAAATTGTGACTGGATTTCAATTTTTGTTGAATAAATAATTGTATCCATTAAATTATTCAGTGGTTATTGGCTTATTTATCGCTCTGTATTCTTGCATAATAGTGATTTGGGATATACAACGACACCGGGATTCAATAAAGTCGGTAAGAATTAATTTTCTAACTTTACTTATTATCCCGTTGATTTAAATTTGATGTTATTCCTACTATAAAGATGCTTAAATTTTATTTCTAAGACACTTAATTATATATCGTATTTTTTTTTAGGAAAAACCGCACAACTTTGGCGGCAGAGCAGAGATATTTACAGGTTCGATTTGAGAAGACTTTTTAACCGTAATTTAAAAGAATGATTTTTTTAGTTCTTAAACTCATAGATTATAATTCGAAAAATGTTTTCATGATTATATCTATTCATATGTGAAAACATTTGGTATATAGCGATGGTGATAACATTTCTTAAAAACTTTCTTCAAAAAAGCCTCGGAGGAAATGTGGAAACTGAATTGATTCCCATGTAACTGTCACCTGATCGACTCTTATTTATGATTAAAATCATCAATTCAGTACTTTTTTAATCATTGGTAAGATGTATTTACAATGCAGTTGTTCATTGGTGATCTAAACATGCTGAAATTCATTCGTACACGATAGACCTGAAAAACAGAGGAAATTCGAACTGAAAATTCGCCAGCCTTCCTTACTTACAAAATAAACTTTTAAAATCAGTAAAAGTAGTTCTAAAATGACTAACTTAGTCACTACAAACAAATTTTCAACCACAGAGATGTTTTCATAAGATTACGACTGTTAAATTTGTATTTTGTATCCTACTTCTACGATGTCTGGCTGAACCTCGAAGTTGGTCAAATTTGACTTGAAATTAAAAACTATTTGCACATGAAATCAAAATTCTAACAAATACGTTCTCTAAAACCATTTATTATAAATCATTTCTGAGTACGTACATTATTGTAAGGTAATCCAATTTTTTGCAAAAGCACTTTTTGTAAGAGCCCACTTTTCACGACTTTTCACTGTGTTTTGATATGACTGCGCATGCGCAGGACTCTTTTTTTCGGAGTCTTTTCTAAACTGAAATTCTCACTTCCGTTAACGCCGTTTTTGGAGTTCGTCTAGACTGATAATATTGTACATGCATTATGCATGAAGAAAATCGGCAATGTCGCATGCAAGTATTTCTCGTCACGACTCACGAGGATATTTTAACAGATAAATATAAGAAATTTTAATAAAAACAGATCACGCAAATTTCAGTTTCGAATTACTATCAAAGGAAGAATTAATTGGTTTGCGGCCGATTTTTGACGCTTGCGTCAATGTGTTTCTTGTATTACAAATGTAATAAGTTTCGCTATAAACCCTGAAAAATATCGAGTCACACCGGAAACAGTTATGTCCGGCCGGAAACAGTTATGTCAACCTTCGCCGGAAACAGTTATGTCATCCTCTCGATCACGTTCACGTGTTTTTACGTTACGCATTTTAGCTCGGGTTCGAGATGTTATGACGTCGGTTGCTAAGCAAATGTAAACAATGGAGCATTATTCTTAACGTCAAGAAAGCATTTCTGGATTATTTGTGAAAATTTCAACCATTTTAAATGATTTAATTTTTTTTAGTTTTAAAAATGTCAGGGCGACTATACCAGAATATTTGCCCCTCTTTGACAGGAAAGCCCTGGAGTGTTATGTCACTCTCTGCCTTCGGCATCGGGTGACATAACACTCCAGGGCTTTCCTGTCACCTCTGGGCAAATATTCTGGTATGTAACCCTCGAATCCATGTGATATATGTATAATATTTTCAGTCCAAAGCAGTCCTCATCCTCATAAATCGACATGGATTTTACTAACAGATTGTACATCTTCAAAACTCATGAATGCATGAATAGGGAAATGACTCTTTCAAATTATAAAATTACAAAAATCGTGTTCAGATAGAAATTTCCGTAAGTTTAAATAATTCATCAAAGTAAATTAAAAATGTAAAAACAAGTTATATATCATTTTTGAATAAGTTTTCCCATTATATCACAAATATAATATTTTTATCCATATGCCCTGAAAAACTGCCGAATCACGCCGGATACAGTTATGTTCCCCGGAAACGGTTATGTTGCCCTCCCGAACACAGTTATGTTCCCTCGCGTGCAATCACGCTGCATATTAATTACGTCGGGTTCGAAATTCACAGCTCAAGGCAGTTACTAAGCAAACGTAAACAGTTCCGCAAAAGTTAAAAAGTCGAGGCAACGTCTGCGATGTATTTATTTGAATTCAGAGGTATTAGATAATTTATTTGAGGAGAAAAATTCTTTAAATACAATAAAGGTTATCAACACAAGTGTCAGCATACTGAAAACATTCTGCCATGTAACAGGACAGGATTTTTTGGAATTATACTCAACGTACATGTATATCATTATGTGAACATAGTGTTCAACAAATATTTTCGATGATCGATTTGGGTTCAATGCTTAAAAATGTTATATACCATATATTACATGGCTTAATTCTCGGGCAGCAATACCAGAAAATTTGCCCCTCGGTTACAGGAAAGCCCTGGAGTGTTATGTCGCCCGATGCCGCAGGCAGAGGGCGACATAACACTCCAGGGCTTTCCTGTCACCTTGGGGCAAATATTCTGGTATGCTGCCCTCGAAGTCATGTAATATATGTATAATGTTGTATTGTTACTGTCACCACATGTAGGAACATCGGCAACCGTGCTGTCAAATCTTGCTATTTCTATTTTATTAAAATAAAATACCTCATGCTTTTATGGTTGAAAATTGAATAATATTTATATTCTTGCCGTCTGTATCAATCCCGGATTCGATTCCCTTTATCTGCGGTCTTCCCTCCATGGACTGAAGAAAACGATCTTCTGCTGTGGCCAAAGCTATGGGTTTACCTCCCCCAGTTTTTGGACTTTTAACGAATATCAAAGGTATCCAAATGCACTTGTTATCCAAGGCCGATTTTCTAATTTCTTTTTTTTGGTTGTATGGACATATAAAAAAATATTCCATTGCTGCCAGCTTAACAACGGGAAGTAAATCCTTTTTGTTATCATTCACTTGATCAAAAATTAGATTCAGGGGGTTTCCAGTATCGTAAGTCGCAGCTCATTGGGCATGTAACAAGAACCTTTTGATATATAATTATCATGTGCCTTGTATTATTTTATGAAATAATTTGTTTTCAAATGTTCAACATTTACAACTTACGCGTTCAACACATCACAAATTTCCTTCCACCCTTTAGACCAAATATCTCCAATTTTCACCCTTCCGTCACCTTTCATTTTCCCAAAAAGTACATCTCTCCTCTTCCCAACCTTTTCCCCTAAAGCAATTCCTTCATCCGCTGTCCAATTTGCAGACCTTTTCGTCATTTTGCATGTACAATTCATTGGCGTCGGAAGTAAATTGAAAGTGGGGGGGCTAAGTGTAAAAAAGAAAAAATGTACCTCCAAAAAAACCTGACAAGCAAAAAAAAAAAGGGAAATAGACTTTCCCAAACACGAAAATC
>PRKT01000012.1:3290748-3303077 GCA_003671525.1 Saccostrea glomerata
CCCCCCCCCCCCCGGTTCCGACGCCTATGCAATTAAGCAAACGAATATTATACAATTATGAACTTCAGTGTAGGTCGATATGATTGTGGTTATAAGGACTCATTGCAATTGATTTTGACCGAAGACACAAAAAGTGATAGCGACCGAGCCTGTGAGGTCGCTATCATTTTCTGTGTATGAGGTCAATATCAATCGCCATGAGTCCTTATAACCACATATTGATCGTTCACTGAAGTTCATAATAGTTATATTATATAATCACTCAAATTGAATGCACTGACACAGTCCTAACGGAACAGACTCGGCTGTCATTACGTCACAATGGTTAAATTTACGCTTCTTATATTATGACGTCACGTACTACGTAACTTTGGTGCAACCGAACGGGTCATGCGATATTATTTTCCTCGAACGCGCTTTTGCATCGATAACGCAAAAGGAGGAATATCACGTGACGCACTTTCACCCAATGAGAACTAGGAATATAATCTTCTTGTATAATATTTATTTATATTATTGTTTATTGTTGTTATGACTTTCTTACCATAAAAATCTTAAGAGTTCCGTAGCCAGTGAGACGTTTCTTGGTAAAACTCCTTGGAAATAGCAACGCGCGCGTCAAAGCCCGTCTAAACAAGTTAAGAAATTTCTTACCGTAAATGAGAATTTTCTCAACTCTCTGTTCATGGTCTTCGATTTTTGAGGAATTGTTATCTGAATAGTAAGCAAACAAGGAATCGTTGATGGCATTCGAAACCAAGAAGAGAACTTGAGACAGCTGAAACCAGGGTTCCTGTATGTGGTAGAAGTTCAGAAAGACTGTTACAAAGTAGAAATTGTAGGCGCTACTCAGCAAACCAAAGCCAGCTGTCAGAGAGCAATAAGCCAGGATCTCTTTCTGTTTTATGTACTTCATTTTCTAAAATGCTAAAACTTTTTTGTCTTCAAACTTAGTCAATCTTTACCTGTAAAGAAGAAAAAAAAACTATGTTATTCCTATGGAGGCCTATTTATTTATGTCAAATATAATAAGGCTAGATATGTGCAGAAGTAATTAACGTGGCTTTCAATTGTGCCTCAGTAGGTTTCTATTTTCTTTGTTTGTTTCAATTGGACTGGAAACTAATATTTGATCATAAATTTGAATGTTCCGTGTCCACAGAATGGGGAGGGGGATCTAAAACAAATCTTACCAGCAATTTAAATCCTTGAATTTACTATTGCTCGAGATTGCAGCAATAAAAGTATGACTTCTCGAGAGCAAGGGTTAAGCAGCATATGGGGGCAAATTACAACGTAGAAAACTTTTTCCTGAGAAAGTAATTGCCCCGTGTTTTCCGGTTCTGTTTATAGAAATAGTCGTACCCTTTGTTTCATAATGAGGGCATTACATTAGAAGTACTTTTATTTTATAAACCGATACTTGAATACTTGAATACACTGGATGTCATTCCGTCGAGTTTCTTTTATATTCATGTACGAAATTTTCTTTCACTTTCAAAGAAAATGTCAAAGATATTTTATGTTGTTATTTTTTTTAATTAAAAAAAACATGCAACCTTACATTATTCTCATGCAATTCCGGATGCCCATGCTCCATTTGTTGCAAGAAAGTTAATATATTTTATCAATGGAGCTTAAAATGCCTGGGGTTAAACTTTATGCACAACAAGGTATGATTGCCTGCAATCTTAATATGCTTAAGTCATGAATTAGTGAACAGATAGAAATATAAATATTTTAACAAATGTGATTACACTTTTTTTTAATTTAGCAACAAGATTAACTGTTTCGACAAATTCACTAGTTAAGAATATAAAGTTATTATTTTAAAAAGGAAATAAAATTGAAGAAGGAAAGGAATAAACAATAGAGGCCAAATACATGGTCAAGCCCATAGGAATCCATAATAGCTGGTGAGAGGACAGATATGTCTACTTAATAAACAGACTTCATGGTACTTCCGTCAACCCTGCCATAATTGCAAGAAATTCACATCGTCTACAAATATCGATGGCTCTTTGAGAAATCGGTCAAAATCTATATGCACTGTTTTCGAATTTATCTCTTTCTCTATTTCTTGATGATAAATGCGTACCATTCACAGCTACCAAGATAAACCTCTGACCAGTTTTCATAATTTTTGGCCATACATTGAAAAAAATATTGTATATTATGAAACATACGGAGATGATGAATAGTATTCAATCAAGATTGAAAGTCCATAAAACAATACAAAAAAGGAGTAGAGCAAACGCGGACCTCAAAAACATCAGAGGTGAGATCAGGTGCCTTGGAGGAGTGAGCGTCCCCTGCTGACAGGTCACACCTGCCGTGTGTTCCTTGTCATGATCGGGAAAAAACGGGAAAATCCGTCGTCAATTCAGTGTATAAATAATGGACTAACAATTAGTATGAAAAGGCTAGTCAGCATTTGACTCAATGATAAATTGTGTTTGCTGAAAAGGTCATGGTATCGACCTCAGAACGTACGAAGTGATGACTTTAAACGATAATGTTGTTATTCTTGTTTCATTAACTTGTTTATCAATAATCTACCTCTTTTTAGAAATTGTTTATACGTAGAGCATGATTTTGCGTAGCGATTCAACTTAGATACTGTAAACGTATTTTTATTCCGCATGGGATTAATTTCCGCTATGTACGCGAGCACAATTTTTCCGCGAAAATTTGTCACAGCCTACTTAAGATTCATTAAGGATAATGACAATCAAAGATATCCGCGTAATTTCAAACTCACGGATTGAATAGAAAATTTTTCACCGCGGAATTATGATATCGTGGAATGAATTATGAAGCACTTTTAAGTATATTAACTCCTTATGCAGGTGATGAAGGTAACTTGCTGCATAAGTAAAGGGGTTGACGATAGAAAAGTTCAAGTCATTACGTTTATCATAGAGCTTGGATGTTAGGGATGTTTGAAAACCATTAACGGTTTTTTTTTCAAGTAAAGTATCCAAATATGAAACAAATGTGTCAGAATCTGTTATATAACCCCGCATTTCTTTTTCCTTTCAGTATGTTCAAGTCTTTGTATCTCTCCGCCTAAGAAAGACCGAGGAACCAAACAACATGAATTAGCATGCAAAATTTATATCTTTTGTATTTTAGCCTCTCATTGGTTGATTTCCTTAAAGAAACGCAAATTATTCTGTATAATATGGTTTGGTATAGGGACACCCCCCTTGACGTATGAATCATGAATCATTTGTATCCACGAATCACTTCATTTCCAGTCCTCGGGATTCATATAAGATTCCAGACTGTACCTTTAACTTCAAAATATAGCCTGATCTAACCTCATGTAAACAAACATCATGGCTGCTAGGTCTATGTTTCAGTTATTACCTACCCTTGCTTCCTATCACTAACGTTACTACTGATATATTATTGAGCGGCAAATTTGAACTTTGAAAATTTGAAAATTTTACATCCACAGTTGTTTGATTATTTTAGAATTGAAATATATAAATAAGGAATGACTTTAATTCTTGGCCAATTATCAAGTATAACCCGGTTTGGGTCAGTTAGCGCTTTTTTATAATCCGCTTAGCGATTACTAAACATCACACGCTATAATACAACTAGAACTACACATTGTACACTATAACACAAATAAAACTACACATCGTATATTGTAATAAATATAGAACTATATATTGTAAACAACAATGCACGTAAATCTACAATCTCCACACTTAATTACATACAGTATAAAAACTACACATCTTACACTGTTATGTGTACAGTATTTACATAAAAAGCAGATTCTTTGAACAGTATAAAACCTTAGGCCATTTGGTCAGAAAATGCATTTGTTATAAAGGGTTTAATTCTGGCATACCTGCCATTCTTTCTTGTCCTCTTTGCAGATTTGTATTTATTTTTAGATCGTACCACCGTTTTGCTATTATTGCCTTTTCATTTTTTAAATGAATATGACAATTCGACTTTAAAAATCAAATTTGAACCCTTTTTTATTTCCATGACAATTTGCAAGCATACTTTCCATAGCAATTTGCAAGCATAAATCATATTAAACTCATATAAATGAACAATGAAAATTGTATACTAGCTACTAATTACTTAAGGTCTCTTGTGCTGACGTAAGAAATGGTAATAAATGTTTTAGTTACCTAAATTTTAGGAATATTAATTTGTCTAAGCTTAGTATATTGTTAGTATTAATAAATGAGATTTTATAAAAACAAAAGCCTTGCGTTTTGCTCTCTCTCTCTCTCTCTCTCTCTCTCTCTCTTTTATATACGCACACACCCTTACTTTACAAGTATTCTTTTGCTGATGTTACTGTAAATCTATAAGACTCGTTTGGGGTTTCTGAATTTTGCCTTTTAAGTTCATTTTTTCTTGAATTGCAAATGGCGCATGTAAGCTTTTTACATAATCCTCGAACGAAGTTGATTGTCTCTTCTCGGAAGATTATATAAATCCATGGGTCTATGATTGAATTAGTTGTTGCCATTTCTATGTCAAGTAATTCAAATCTCGGTGTGCCCTTATAAGTTCCAGAAAGATGACCAAGCATATTTATCTACAAAAAATAAAAAATAAATGTTTTTGTTACATTTCCCTTATTCTAAGTAACAAATGCAATTCATGATAATGAATTATACAAAATTCTTACCAGTATTGGCAGGCTGCATACACTGTAAAGCAACACCACAGAGAAAAGGAAAAGGATAATTCGAATTCCACGTGCGTTTACGATGGATTTGGAAAACTTTGTCAACTTGCTTTTGAGGATAACTACAATAAGGCTTACATTAGTTACAAAGGTAGTAATCAGTACAAGAAGTCCCACTAAAACATACAGGTAAGAAAATCCTTTGTCTGTTGCATTCTGGGACTCGAAATTCACGAAACACCACGAATCCGGATAAAATCGTTTACTGGGTCTTCCCGCCATCAGATGACCAGACGATAGGAAAGCAGATACCATCCAAATACATATTAATATTACGGTGCTTCGAGCTTCTTTTGTCAAATACTGAAACTTGTATGGAAATATCAAAGCCAAGAATCGTTCCAGGGACATTGTGCATACGATCATTGCAGATGCCATTATTGTAAACATTTGAATGATAGCCATATAATCACATACAGTCTGTGAATAGCTATACTCGAAGTGTGTTGCGTATCTGACGATAGCAAAAGGTAACGCCAACATCACACCGAAGCCATCTGTCACAGCAAGTCCACACACAAAGCGATAAAATGGCCGCCACTGATGCTGCTTCACAGAGCAACACACTATGATGACGGCAATACCATTGCCAGCAACTCCTAGAAGACAAAGTACCACGGGAGGCGCAATGGAAGGTGACTCAACAAAATCTGATGAGGAGTTGGAATGTTGAACTGACAAAGAATTGGAACGGTTAATATCGAGACCTGGAGTAGATGGCATCCTGTCTTTTTAAAAAGGAAGCTGACGATTTGTCTAATCCCATATGTATGGGGGATATTAAGGAAGTAATCTCATTTTATGTTTAAGTAAATATAGAGACAGTTTCCTGGGTGTATACATTATAAATCTAAAACAATGCACATTTGAAATATTATAGTAAAGATAAATTTCCCTTTACTTACACATGTTACATGTGCAAAAAAATACATAAGACGAATCCCACACTAACAACCTAGATAAATTGCAGAAATATTTTGGGAAATTTTAATATCTGGGTTTTTTTTAACAATAACATCTTTGAATTTCTTATGTCTCATTCTACACATACAGACAGTCAACAGGTCGTCATTTTCTAGAGCTATGCAAAAATGTAACAGGCTGAAAATGGTGAAAGCTAAGTAACCGGATGAGAACAGTTCTATAGGTCATGTGATGGAGGTGCTTTTAGTAACTACGAATAATAATAATAAATCCATGCAAATATATTTATGACAATTTGTATCAAATAACGTAAATTACATAATAGAAACTCTTGATCATTATGAATAATAAATCGATGCCAAGGGAAGTAACTCAAAATTAAGGAACAGTGCTGGAATTTCTCTGTCTTGTTTCTATAATTGCATTTTCAGCAAAAATATATACATATCATCGGAAATGAGAATAAGATAATGTATTTTATTCAAAACATCTATGAAATAGATGGGTTCTGGAGAAATCGTATGGTTAAAAATAATGTAGGTCATTTTATCAATATTCAATAAAGAAAATGCATTGAAAATTGTGAAAATATTGATTGGACAAAATCTAAAAGGGAAGGCTGGCTTGGTGGGTTAAACAAACCAGAATTAAACACGTATGGTACCTTTAAACCTGTTGAAAAGGTCTTGAAAATTTCTATACTAAAGCCAGGAACGTTGCTAATGTCCATAAAACAATACGAAATATGAGTAGAGCAAACACGGACCTCCAAAACATCAGAGGTAGGATAAGGTGCCTTGGAGGAGTGAGCATCCCTGCTGACCGGTCACACCCGCCGTGTGCTCCTTGTCATGATTGGGAAATATAACGGAAAAATCCGTCGTCAATTCAGTGTATAGATAATGGACTAACAATTAGTATGAAAAACTATTATTTGCTGACAAGGTCATTGTATCGACCAAAGAACTTCCGAAATGATGACTTTTAAACGGTAATGATGAAATTCTTGTTTCATCAAATTGCCTGTCAATAATTTACCTCGTTTTAGAAATTGTTCGTACTTAGAGCATGCTCTTGCGTATCGAGTCAACTGAGATATATGCACTCCGTATGCAGGTGATGAAGGTTTATTGCTGCAAATGTAAGGAAAGTTGACGATAGAAAAGTTAAAGTCATCACGTTTATCATATAGCTTGGTTGCTAGATTACCATTAACGTCTTTTTCAAGAAAAAATATCTAAGTATGAAACAGATGTGTAAGACTCTGTGGTATGATTTGTCTCAAACTCACCAGAATATATCGTATCGACGTTGGAATGGAATTTACCATTGTTTATTGACAATACGTCGCCGAAATATCTAAATGTCGAGTTGAAGGCAACAGCAAGTGTTTTCTTCTTTTCACGCATAAGAATTTGCACAAATTCTGCTTCATTTGAATATAAAAATAGGTCTGCTAATAACGGAGCGCAATTGGTACACATGGGAATTCCAATAGATTGTTGGAATACCTGATCTCCAAAAACCACAAAGATATTGTCAATCAGAATCTCAAGCATCTTTTTGATGTCAACTTTATAGTTCTTGTGTTTGCAATCAGAATGTGTTTTAACAAAATAATTTTGCAAATGACCAATGACGAGGCATGTAAATTTAAGAGTTCCATTTTTATTGAAAAAGCAGCTGTCAATAATATCTAAAAATGTGGACATTTATTTATCGTGGGGAATGATTCTGTATAAAGTTGAAAGGTCGTAGGTTTTTAAGCTGTTGATTTTGGAACAAATCTTGTGATTTCAAATTATCCAAAAGTTCTTTGGAATTTTTAAGTATCCCCATTTGATTCACACCACTTCTTGAATATATTGTTGCACAGTACTATTGAAGTTTATCCTTCAATACTGTCAATATCTTAGCGAGGAGTAAAGAAAGAGGTTTGGTTGAAGATTTTACTGGAACCCGCAATGTATCTTTGTTTGTAAGGATTTTATGAAGTTTCGGAATCCAATATATATAGGGTAGTTCAAATTCATTTTGGCTCTGTAAAGTATTTAAAACTGACATACGATTTTGAAGAATTTCATCCTTAGAAAGGGAAGTATGCTTATGAGTAGGAATACCACTTGTAGAATTAAATCCACGTTCTTTTAAAATACAACTTGTATGAGGAGACTTACAAACGAAGACAATGTTGTTACCTGCTTTGTCGGCAGGGACCACAACGCACTGTTCATGTAATATATCTAATTAATTCTTTTTCACTTCTGGATTATTGAACACAGAAGAATAGATGGTTTTCATATTGCCCCTCAATCTTTTTATACGCGACTTTAACATGGATCTGATACATTTAATCCATTCTGACAAGGTGTCAACGTGTTTTTTTTCATATCCGATCCATCTTCTGGTGTGATTTTTAACAGAATAAATAATATTTATAAATCTGAGGCCAGTTGAAGGATAGGGGTTCTCTATATTAAGGACCTTTTAAAATAAGTAATCTATGGTCCTCATTATTTAAAACTATATTTACGTCACCGTAATAACGTGTCCAGCAGGACTATAGTTATAGGACGAAGAAGAACATGAACACGATGGAGGATTATGTTTCAGATACTCGTTATCCAGGCCATGTAAAAAAAATTATAATTGAAAAATTGGAAGCAATGGTCTATGTATATATTTGTAGAAAATGGTGTAGTCTTTAACTTGAAATATGGTGGAATACAAGATTGGACCCTTTTGTGATTAAGAATATTACTTATATTGACCTCGTCAATTCCTTTATTGGCATATTAAAGTTTAAGGAAAAGACGGGTTGGTTTAGCAGCATTTTCTTCCGTAAAACATGCGGGTTAAAAATGCATATGATCTTACACTATCATACAGAGTAAACTAAACATTTTAAACGAATATAAATCATAAACTAAATATTGTACACAATAAATGCACATAAAATTTAATTTCATTCGAAACCTTATGACATAAAAAATAATCTGAAAAGGATTTAATAAAGCAAAATACCCCTTGCTAAGACCGAGCTGTTACCTTTTCAATATTATTTTTATGTATAAAATATTTCATCAACCTAACTCTTGTTTGTTTTTTATCAAAGAGAGTATCAAGGGAAAGGATCCACATACACAGATAGATGAACAAATTTAATGACAAATAAAAAAAATTGTAAAATTAAGTACACCAGTGTAACGATTGTCAAGTTAATTAAATGTTAAAATTGTCTTTTCAAAAATACGTACGAAATAACAAGGTTCCTCAGCAATACAGAAAAAAACAATGCTTGTAAGATAATAGAAAAAGTTCTCAGTAGTTATATACTTTCCCCCATCAGAACTTCCAATTTAATATGGATTTGTAATGTTTTTTTCTCGTTTAAGATATTTTCTTTAAAATCCTCAAAAATTGACATGATTTTGATGGACACCAGCACATATATGCAATAATCCACAGTTTCGTAATGGGTATTATATTCCTGCATTTGGAGTAATGTTTCCAAGTTAATTCTTGACACTAAAGCATTCACATGATAAGTAGAACAATTTCTATAATAAGGCACACTATTACCAAACAAGTTCGTGTAACACGCATCTCAGCATTCAATTTGGCAGATTCTTTGGTGGATATGAAGAACTTTTCAGAAAATGCATGTTGTAGAGTTTTCAATTCTAGTATACGTGTACCTAGAATTTTTTCTTATGTCCTATTTAGAGATTTGCATAACTAGTATTTTTAGATCGTACCACCATTTTGCTATTCTCGCCTTTTCATTTAAAATGAATATGACAATTCGACTTTAAAAATCAAATCTAAAAATATTTTTTACTTTCCATGACAATTTGCAAGCATAAATCATATTAAACTCATAAAAATGAACAAAGAAAATTGTATATAATTGTATAGCTACTAAATACACATGTTCTCAAATTTTTTTGTGCTGTCATAAGAAATGGTATAATCATTGCTTCAGTAACCTAGAATTTAAGAATATTACTAGTAATTTGCCTTAGCTTATTTTTGTTACTATTTCTAACTAAAATTTTAATGAATAGAAGACTAACGTTTGGGTAAACGTTAGAATAAGGAAAGCATGTATATTGAAAAGTCGTCAATAAAACTTCTTTTGCGGATAAAACAATAAGATAAAATACAGAGTTAATACAGGTTTTCTCTTCTTGAATTAATTTTTCTCTCACACACAACCCCTCAAACACCCTCCCCCTTACACACACACACCCTCATACACACCCTACCTTTCCCTCACTAACTCACACACTAACATTACTAGTATAGAAGTTCGGGCTTTACGGACCGTGGATATCGGCCTGGATATCTCAGTGGTTACAGCACCCTACTGGCAATGCAGGGGTCCCGTTTCGATTCCCGGTCCAGCCATATGTTTTCTTCGTGCATTTTTCCTTTTTCTACTACATTTAGTGGCCAGTGTTGGGGGCCTTGTTCAGGTACAGTGTATGTGTAAATAAGTGATTCCTGGCAGGGCCCTAGAACTTGTGTCCCGGGTTCGATTCCCGGTCCAGCCTTATGTTTTCTTTGTGCATTTCTCCTTTCCTACTACACTTGTATTCCTATGCTGATGTTACAGTAAAACTACCGGTATTAGGTTCGTTTGGGGTTTCTGAATCTTACCATTCCAGTTAATTTTTTCTTGAATTGCAAATGGTGCACGTGAGCTTTTTATATAATCCCCGAACGAAGTAGATTGTCTCTTCTCCGAAGATTATGTAAATCCAAGGGTCTATGATTGAATTATTTGTTGCCATTTCTATGCCAAGCAATTCAAACTTCTGTGTACCTTGAAAAGTTCCAGAAAGACGACCAAGCATAGATATCTGCAAATAATGAAACAAAATGTTAATTATTTTACAAATCCACTATTCTAAGTAATGAATGCAATTCATGATAATGATTTTATACGGAATTCTGAACAGTATTGGCAGACTACATATACTGTACAGCAACACCACAGAGAAAAAGAAAAAGAATAATACGAGTTCCGCGTGCGTTTACGATGGATTTGGAAGACTTTGTCAACTTGCTTTTGAGGATTACTACAATAAGGCTGACATTAGTAACAAAGGTAGTAATAAGTACAAGAAGTCCCACTAAAACATACAGGTAAGAAAATCCTTTGTCTGTTGCATTCTGGGACTCGAAATTCACGAAACACCACGAATCCGGATAAAATGGTTTACTGGGTCTTCCCGCCATCAGATGACCAGCCGATAGGAAAGCAGATACCATCCAAATACATATCATAATTACGATGCTTTGAGCTTCTCTTGGCAAATACTGAAACTTGTATGGAAATATCAAAGCCAAGAATCGTTCCAAAGACATTGTGCATACGATCATCGCAGAGGCCATTATTGTAAACATTTGAATGACAGCCATATAATCACATACAGTTTGTGAATAGCTATACTCGAAGTGTGTTGCGTATCTGACGATAGCAAAAGGTAACGCCAACATCACACCGAAGCCATCTGTCACAGCAAGTCCACACACAAAACGATAAATGGCCGCCACTGATGCTGTTTCACAGAGCAACACACTATGATGACGGCAATACCATTGCCAGTATCTCCTAGAAGACAAAGTAACACGGGAGGCACAAATGAAGGTGGCCCAACAAGATATGATGATGATTTTTCATTCTTACAGTCGACGACATTTCGGTGACTTGGTATCAAATAAAGGAATCTGATGTCAGGTTTAATGGC
This sequence comes from Saccostrea glomerata, assembly GCA_003671525.1. Lineage (NCBI taxonomy): Eukaryota > Metazoa > Mollusca > Bivalvia > Ostreida > Ostreidae > Saccostrea > Saccostrea glomerata. Next base: position 3,302,158 of record PRKT01000012.1, read on the forward strand.
GATAGATGAAAAGGAAGTAGTTGAGGTACACGTGTCGATGTTTATCTTTTACATTTCAAAAAAATAATTTCCTTGTTATATACACAACTTCAAAACATTTTCACGAATTGAATTTTTATTCCATTTTTCCTCACTTCTCGTATTTTTAATCAGTTTTAACAAATCATGTATTAATGCCTCGGTCTGAAGAGTTCCTGGATTATCATGTTTAATGATATTTTTGTGCTGGCTCTTCCCCCTCCCCTTGTTACATGATCTGAGCTTATACACCTTACACCATATCGCGCAGGGAGGGAAAAGGATTGGGTTACATTGTCTGGTCGTACTGTGGTCTTTTTTTCTTTTCTTTCATAAAATAAATGCAGTTCTAAAATATCTATCTTCAACTTTATAACATTGACCAAAAATTAATATTTTAAAATAGTTTATTCATTGCAAGTATCAACATACATTTTTTTGATATGTTTGTACTCACAGTTCTATGATTTCGTGGTCCATGACTCAATTATATCGAGTACTTTGAATAATATATAGAAAAGTAAGTTTGCTAGTCCACTGAAAACTCGAGAATTATATTTACTATTTCCTGTTCATAATCATGCTGTTTTAACTTCTATTTCTTCTTTATTTGAGATTCTGTAAAACGACCAGCTTAGTAACTGTATGGTACCCAATGCAATTGGGTACAAGCACACCAAAGAAAACATTACTCCTTTCAGATCCTCTAGCTGTGCCGAATTAAGGGGGTTAACAGGGGGGTTGGTCATGTCACCTGATGATTTTTTAATCTGACTGTACCCATATTTGTTTAAAATGGCGACAACCAACATTGGAGACAATGAAATGGCAGGTTTCACAAATAAAGCATTCGTCCCGAACACCATCGATGATATTGGATGCCTGTATTTAATGTAAAAAAA
>PRKT01000012.1:3303695-3352338 GCA_003671525.1 Saccostrea glomerata
AGGCTACCTGTGAAGCTCGAGTTAGGGTGATTCTCATCTCACTGTCCTGTGAAATCTCGGTGAAAAGACAGCAGTCTGCAAGACCGATAAATGTGAAGAGTGTGTCCCAGAAACACAGAGCAAAAATTAAATGAAGACCCACAATGACAGGATTTGTACTCCACTGAAACCATGGTATTAGGAAGGACAAAGAGAAAAATGGAGCCGAGTACAGAATTATGTTCCGTCGAGTTTTAAGAATTTTGAAGTTTTTGTTATCTGAATAGTAAGCTAACAGGGGATCGTTGATGGCATTCCAAACCAAGAAGAGGACCTGGGACAGCTGAAACCAGGATTCCTGTATATGGTAGAAGTTCAGAAAGACTTTAACATAGTAGAAATTGTAGGCGCTATTCAGCAAACCAAAGCCAGCCGTCAGAGAGCAATAAGCCAGGATCTGCTTCCGTTGTATACCAACAGCACCCATATTTCATCACCGCTGTCTTAAAGCCAGAGAGGAATTTCTTTACATAACCCTGTACCTACAAATGATAAAGGAGGTGCTTAGTTGTTGAGCTATGACTCTGGACCAATTTATTTGTCAGATCAATTAATTTCCTCTGATTTGTCATCTTTCAAGACCAAAATTCAGTGCGAAGAATTATTAATTTGATTAGTCAAATGTAGCTTAATTCAGAATGTGCCATGCGGTCAAAATATACATGTACAAGGGTTGTCCCAAAAAGTCGTAGACAGGGAAAACAGTTTATTTTTTCTTTGATGAATTAAATTTCTTTTCTTGTCATAACAAAAAGTAACATTTTTTGATAATGCATTTCAAATTTCATGATGATGTCACATTTAATAAGAAAATTATGAAATAATAAATAAAGCATGTACATGTAAGTGTACATCGGCGCACGAAGCGCAATTTACGTCTCTTATAACGTCATGATCTCTTTTTCTGCTTCACATGCATCTGTGAACATTCAATATTTTTTTTTAAGTGAAAGACTACTCTTGACGAAGGGACTTATTTAAATTCACTACTGTCCGGTGTTTTGTTGTTGTTTTATACAAGCAGATTCAAATTTTAATCGAAAGTTGAAAGATCGCCATACATTGTAGGTAGCAGAGAATACACATTGTTTGACGTCGTTCGTGGCCAAGATTGGGACAACCTCGTACATACATTTTCCCTCAAAATAAACACTTTATATGGCTCACACCGGCTGTGACCGATCGACTGGGATACTTATCCTCCCAGGCACCTGATCCCACCTCTGGTAGATCCAGGGGCTCGTATTTTATGCCTTCTTCAGAGTTTTCTACTGTTCATTAATATTTTGAGACCGATCACTGTTGGTTACCCTCATCCTTTTCATTCTACTAATTTTTACATTCCTTGAAATTTAGTTTATAGTTTTATTTTATTGTATGCAATTGGCAATCTTGAAATCACTCAAGTATTAATATAGAGAAGCTGTCAAATTTAATAATTTTCCTCTACTGATCATCAGAATTATCGAGACGAGAAATATTTTAATTACTGAAATACTTATTATTACCGCAATGTTAACACGCACTTCTGTAATTTTCGTCCGTATAAATCAGCTGTACATATCAAATTTTGAAAATTGATTGCAGTTTTTCTTTTACCTTTGTACGTTTTGTAGAACGTTAGGTATTGGCATATAAATGATAACATTCTCTTGCAAATTTATATCTTGACCAATTCGCGTATAAACTACGTGGATTAAAAGACGTAATACATTGTAATAACAGACTTAATAAAACTGAGGAAATTCGAAATGAAAACAAACTTCTTGAACAAGAAAAATTTGCACATAAATTTCTTATTTCTAGGTGATTTACCTGTGAAATTCCAATAACCGTTGGACTTGTTCTTGAATGTTAGTTCATCAATCATTTAATTTTTAAAAATATTCCTCCCGATACACACACTTCCGGGTTTCTATAAGAACAGTGTTCTTATCAAAAAATCTACCCAGGTTCATTGTTTACTTTCAGATCGTCTATGATAACTCCAAAATGAAAAGAAAGATTACAGAGGTTTATAATTTATTCTAACATTAAATACATGTATTAGAAAAAAAAATATCAGAAATAAATACATGCACTTCTGCATTTATACTTCTTAGTCCGGGAAAATAGGAAATAAATTAAGAAATAAAATGCCTGTTAAATGGTCGAAAGGGGGGGGGGGAGTGAAAGCTTGGTCCTAAGACCAACAAAGAATGGCCCCGAATGAATGTAATCGCAGTTTTATATAAGGTTTGGCACAAAAGAATTTAAATAACAAAAGAAAGGGACTCTAGAAGGTGTTCAATAAAATAAAAAATAAATTGATCAAACTTCAGTTTCCCGTAATGAAGTTCACATTACTACATTCCCCACATCTAAGGATCAATCAAATAATTATATACATGATGTAAATGTCTTTTTATACATTATAGTTTATAAGTAATAAACATATATCATTTTCAACTAATTACACAAATTGAGAATATCACATGCATTGTAAATTGATATACATCTTTCATAAATATATATAATTTATTTATAAGTACATAAAAACATGAAGGATATGGGGATAGCGAAGAGTATTCAATATCAAAGTCCATAAAACAATTCAAAATAGACGCAGAGCAAACACAGACCTTCGAAACATTAGAGGTGGGATCAGGTGCCATGGAGAAGTGAGCACTGAAAATATTCCTCATTTTCAACAGTGTAGCTGCTTCTGGGGAACATACATGTTCAGCAACCAATTGTGAGAAGTTTGGTTTCCTTCGATTCGTAACGTTTTAAGTGGTCCACCTGAGCGGTTATTTTGAGAGAGTTTTTATTTTTCTTAATTTTATATAAGGGAGGTGAAATTTTATAAACAACTAAATAGGGACCCGTCTATCCTAAGCCTAATTTCTTTTTCGCTTGAGGTGGTATCATCTCCAAACCTAGTCATCTTTCTGAAAAAAGATCGAGGTTTCAAACTTACGTCATTGTAATTTTTCTGTCGATTTGCTGCCTTGTTCAAGTGTTCATATGCAAAAGCAAACGTATCTCTCATAGAATTCTGTAAGCATTTGATGTATTCGGAAGGACAAATTTCGTTCTGATCTGGAGGAATTCAAGCAACAATATCAATGGAACAACGAAGTTCATGTCCAAACATGAGAATATTTGTAGTACAGTTCGTACTTTTCTGAGCGGTAGCTCTGTAAGCCATTGTAAATTACGGTATATGGTCGTCCCAGTCGTTTTTGTTTTCGTTTACAAAGGCTGATAACATTTGTTGAAGAGTGATTAAATCTTTCGACAAGACCGTCAGATTGAGGTCTCTATGTGGTTGTTCTAGTCTTATCTTTTTCTTATTTGAACATAAATTTGAAAATATGGAAATAATACCGATGTAGAAACTGAAAGTCTTTTCAGTTCTTCAAAAGAATTTTGGAACGATTCGTCCAACATTAATTATCTGTTTTTCTGTGTCATTGTTGTCATGAGAAAAGCAACAGTGCTAAAATTTGGTATAAAACGTGTAATGGTCGAAAGCAGTTTTGTGTTTATCTTTGTCTGACGTTTTGCACTGCCAGTAACCGCTAGCATTTTCTAGAGTAGAAAACAAACGAGCACCTGCTAAAGATTCTCGAGATTCATCTATGCGAGGTAGTGGAAATGCATCCTTCTTTGTTTGAGCATTTAAACGACGATACTCAATGCAGACTCTTATACTGCCATCTCGTTTAGTTGCTAAACAAATAGGTGAAGCATATTAGGACTTTCAGATGCCTCAATAATGTTATTTTCAAGCATATTCTGAATTTCATGTTCAACTTTATCACTTTGGCCTAAAGGAATTCTTCTAGTGGGTATTTTAAATGGTTCTGAATCCCCAGTTTCTATTTTATGCTCAATTAAATCAGTTCTTCCCAATGGTTCCCCTGGACGGACAAAAATATCTTAAAATTTGGCTAAAAGATTGCGAATGGCTACTTTTTGAGATTCATTTAACTTTTCAGAAGTTCGCTGCAGAATTTCTATTAAATGTTTTGAAAAATTTGTAGAATTTATATTTTTTCAAGTTTTCTTCTTGTCCAAAAGGAATTGATTGTTCAAAGGACAGTAAACTAGCAATGATGGTATTCCTATCCAGTTTAATAGGGCGTTCGTTCACGTACGCTACAGGGAAAATGGCTTCTTTATGTTGTGGGGTAACTAAAGACTTGCACATATTTTGTACCACTTTGGAGTGCTCTTGCAGACCTTCAGCATCCCTATATTCACTATCAATATATCCTTGTATAAACAATTTACTATTAGGAGGAATAGAAACCGACTCTGAGACTCTTAGCTCTAGCTCACGAATAAAAACGACTTACACTTGGGTTTAGACGGGCAGGATTCTTTCCTATCTTGAGTTTTCGACTTTTCGTTATCAGTACTGCAGATTTCTGACTAAGAAAGTCCATTCACAAAATACCTTAAGTCGATCATTTAGTCTAACAACTAAAACTTTATGATGGTATGCATGTTTGCCAATTTTTATTCTAAAGTTAGATTCCCCAAATACAACCAAAGCACTACCCCCAGCAGAGGTCAGTGTGGTTTTAACACTGCGTAGCTCGGGTTTCCTATCTCCCAATTTTGCTGAATATTCTTTTGATATAAGGGTGATGGGTGATCCCGTGTCTACTAAGAAGTCCCATTTAACCCCGTTGACCAATCAGAAACGTACAGACAGCCGTCTGTCGATTCCCTTAAGTCAAGTTTAATTGTTGTCCAGATAGAATTACCATCATTTTCTTGTTTACAGGTCGAACTTTTGGCCTCAAGCCCGAACCTTCCTAGTTTGCCTGCAGTTTTGATTTGTCATATTTTGTCGGGCAGATTTTTGTGGGTTTATGGTTTGGGGAATATTTGTTTGACCAATTCTGTCCCCGAGTTTTGACCGACATTGTCTCATTACGTGGTCATTCTTCCCACAATAGAAACATTTCAAAATCTTTCCGCAATTTTTTGCATTTTCACTTCGGTCTGTATCTGTTTTTAAATGAGAGAGAGAACCTTAGAAATTTTCTGATATTTGCTTACTGATTTCTTTCTTCCAAAGGATTGTCGATCGTCGTGGGTTTATTTGATTTTTGTACCGCGTGTATTGTGTTGTCTTGTTCGCATACCTTTGTTTTATTCAGGGCACTTTGTGTCCCTGCAAATGATTCGTTCTCAAACGGTAAGTGATATTGCTTCACCTTAGACTTTTGGGATGATGAAATTTGACATGCTTTTTAATTTCTTGACTACCAAGCCCATGTACGTTGAGCATACCCATAATCTGTGGCAGTTTCATTTTTACCTCGCCTACGATTTCGATTTTCAGATCTAAACGTTGATTCTTGACAGCGAGGATGGAACCTTTGTTCTAGAGCATGTTTGGTTTTGTCATAATTTTTTACTTGATTCGAGTTAAAATCGCTAAGTAGCTTTTGAGCATTTCCACTCAATAAAATGCATAATTTCAAATTTATTCCATTGATTCCAAGAAGCAACCTGTTCGAAACGTACTATGTGGTCTTTGAAATCCGTAGATTTCCCATCATGAGTGCCAGGTTCTTTTGGTTTTCGTTTGAATTTAACAGAACTCTCAAGTTCCTTGCTTCCTAAGTCGGACTTGCTGATTGGGTTTGAATTATGCAAACTTTGCGGTGTTTCAGGTACATGGACCTGACTAGGTTTTTCTAGTATCCTACCCCTACTATTAACATTTGGTAATTCAAGTGATGGGGTTTCCGGTACATAATAAACATTTCTTTTTTATTTTTCTGAATTTCTGACTGAAGATACCGTATGAAACTTTCTTCGAAAGACATTTTGAAATTTCATAGACAAACTGATCCGGTCGCGGCACCAAAAATGTAATATACATTGTATAAGAACAGTGTTCTTATCTAATAATCAACCCAGATTCATTGTTTACCTTCTGGTTTTTGATATATTTTCATGTGAAATGCTATTACAATATATAAGTCGTGATATTATACAGAAAATATTCAATTCAAATCTGTGTATATGCACCTTTAGAACACATTTTCGAGTATGGCCCTTCGTATACTGGAATATGGCACATCCGATGATTTCCTGGACTTGTTTCTTCTTTCTGAAAGTTTTTTAAAGTTTGGAAAATGGAACAAATCAAAGGTTGAAAGATCTGTCAGACGAATATTGTTGGTGTGACAAAACATTAACTTCTGTTTATCCCCATTACTCTTCATGGCGTGTTGGTTTGGACGCTGTCATAAAGAAATTTAACTTAGTGGTATCCTGATTCTTTCGATTATTACTTTTTTGTGCAAAATATTGCTTTTTAGACTTCTCCAGATATCAAACTGCCTCCCTGAATAGGAATTTGAACAACAAGACAACTAATATTTAAGAAAATAGCATATAAAATTGTTTTTGTGGTTTTGCAATTCTTTGCTCTTCTCAGACCTTAGCTGTTTTTGTCAAGTGCATCTTATTGTAAATTTGTTTTGAGGCTTTAAAGCAATGAAATCTAGTTTCAGAATCTGTATGAATTTCAGACAAACGTGGATAACTACAATATTTGAAAATAATTGTTTAGATATTCTTACACGCTGTCGTTTTCACTCAAATTTCAAACCAAACGGTGATCATTGAGTACTGAGCTTTTTTTTTGTCAAATGCTTCTTTGAAACAGTGTAAACTACCCCCAAATGATCCTATCAAATTTTGCTATATATCTTAAAGTGAATTAAAGATCTCAGTGCTAATATGTTGAATTTAAGTAAACAGTCCGTCGGAAACTGCAAGACCTTGTCACCAAGGACGGTACCATTTTTTGATGCCCATTATATCATGTTTGTTCATTGAAATCAACCTGCTCATGTGTCTATAAAACAGACATTAGTTGCTATAAATTTTACATATTTCAGTGAATATTTCGTTTGGATTCTTAACGGGTTTTACAGCAGCTTTAACGAAGCGTTCAATTTCACTCTACTTTACCGATTCTTTACAATTCATTTTTAATTCAGTACGTGTTTCGAATAGCCCTTGCTTTTCAGCTTCTCACACGGAAACCATGTGATGAAAAGTGGCCACATAAACTGTAATCAATAACATTGTAATTAAAGATTCAATCATGAGAAAAAATCAAGCTAAATGTCATATGGTTTCTATGTTGTATGCCGTAGAGTTCAGGACATTATTTATTGAACAGCCCCCACCCTTTGTTACATGATCTGAGCTTATGCACCTTACACAATATCGCACGGGGAGGGAAAAGGATTAAGTTACACTGTCAATAAATGCATTTCTAAAATATCTATCTTCAGCTTTATTACATAGACCAAAAAAAATTTTAAAATAGGTTTATACATTGCAGTTATCACCATATATTCTTTTGATATGTTTGTACTCACAGTTATATGATTTCGTGGTCCTTGAATCAATTATATCGAGTACTTTGAATAATATATAGAAATGTAAGTTTGCTAGTCCAGTAAAAACTCGAGAATTATATTCACGATTTCCTGTTCATAAACCTGCTGTTTTAACTTCCATTTCTTCTTTATTTGAGATTCTGTAAAATGACCAGCTTAGTAACTGTATGGTACCCAATACAATTGGGTACAAGCACACCAAAGAAAACATGACTCCTTTCAGACCCTCTAGCTGTGCCGAATTAAGGGGGTTAACGGAGGGGTTGGTCATGTCACTTGTTGATTTTTTAATCTGACTGTACCCATATTTGTTTAAAATGGCGACAACCAACATTGGAGACAATGAAATGGCAGGTTTCACAAATAAAGCATTCGTTCCAAACACCATTGATGATATTGGATGCCTGTATCAAATATAGAAAAAATAAAAATTGTTTTCATTCATTATACATGATAAGAACTAAATCTTCTCAGTTAAGATTCATTTTATAATTTGTAATAGTTGACGACCGCCTCGATTGACAATTGTTCTTTTTTTTTGTGGGTGGGTTAAAAAGTGTCGATGTTACCCAAAACAACATGCAGTATAATATACTGTCGTGTTGTAATTTTTGTATTTACTGCTACCTGGTTTATCAAAAAAAAACTGGAAGGGTACCTACTTCCTATTGTATTTGAATATTGACGACTAGAACCACTGATAGGGTACTTACTTTCTGTTGTATTTGACCATATTGGCATCAGCAATGTCCGACAAGGGAAGATTGAACAATGAAAATGTACCATTGGCAAAACAGCTGAAAAAAAAGTTTCAGTCTTCAAAAGGTTTTTCACATCAAAATATAGTGTTATTAATCTGACTATTGCTATCTGCAGTTCTGTATACCGGGGTATAGATCTCTTCATTATATTCTTACTATGGTACCAATAAATATTCAAAGTACAGAATAAACAAATATCAGAATTCCAGCGCATTTAAAATGCGTTGTACATCTGTATTTTTTTAGGCTGAGCCCAGTTGCCGTTAAAATAACTGATCTCTTTACTTTTTTTTCAGTTATATTCAATGATACACTTTGATGTCTTCACTGAAGACACTTGAAATCTCCTAGGTAAAATTTCCAAAGCAAGAAAATAAGTTGTAATGCTGTGAGCAACAATTGATTTCTTTTCCGAAATTATTTGTATTTGTTGACAAGATATTTTCTCATTTAATCATGCACTATTCTTTCCTATTAAATTTTTATCCAGAGCATTTCATGTACTGTATATATATTGCCAAATTCTAAGTGCATCTGTACATAAATTATGCTTGTAGTGGAAGATCAAAAATGGAATCGAGAAGAGCTAAGTTTATTCAAGAAAACATATGAATTGCTATTAAATAGCGCTTGTAATCAGATAGGATTGAAATGCTTTTTTGAATAGGACAAAGAAAACTCACTCATCTAGAAGGAGGAAGCCTATGAGAATCCAGGGATGGCCGTTCCCAATAACATAGTACATAACAAGACCTCCCGAGATTTTCCAAATAAAGTTGGCGCGGATCACCTTCTTGTAGGAGAAATGACGTAGAATAGGAGCTATTGATATCACAAGAATCTGTAAATGTAGCAATAAACTATTATATTATACTTTTATGCAAATTAGTTGAACCTGATTGGTCGAGAAACATTTGTTGAAAATTCTATTACCCGCTGAATAATGAAGCCACGCCCTCCAGCGTGGCAAAAGTCAGCAGTGCTTGACGACGAATGATATTCCAATAAATAGCGCATAGGCGTCTGAACCTGGGGAGGAGGGGTTAGGGGGGCTTAGACCCCCCCCCCCTCACTTTTTTTGCAAAGACAGACATTTTCTATGCATTGAAAATTGGGTTTACCTATTATTGTTGGTTTAGCCCCCCCCCCCCCACTTTCAATTTGCTTCCGATGTCTATGTAGCGACTGCACAGAATTTATGCGCGCATGGTTCACTGTTATGTGTATTTGTATAAAACATTTAGTATAATATAACAAATATTATTCCCTTCGAACCAGTCCATATTTGTTTATTGAATGAAGTTGAGTGTAACATTGAAAATTTTCACCCCAAGAAAACTATTGTCAACCCCGGCTACAACAATTATTAAAGTAGAGAGGCTGTCAGTTTTTATGCTTTTATTCTATTGATCAATCAGAATATCGTGAAATAATGTTGATTATTACCGAAATGTTAACATGCACTGGTGTAATTTTCCTCTGTACAAATATCAAATTCAGAAATTTTAAATGCATTGTACGTTTTGTAGAACGTTAGGGATTGGCATATACATGTACATTATAACATTCTCATGCAATTTTGCATCTTGACCAATTCGCACATTAAACACTATATGTGGATTGAAAGACAGACCCTGATAGACTCGCAAAACTGAGGTAATTCGAAATGACAACATACTTCTTAAACAAGGCTATGAAAAATTTGCACAGAAATTTCTTATTCTCTGTGATTTACCTTTATGAAATACCTGTAACTGTTGAACTTGTTCTTGAATGACAGTTCATCAATTAGGAGAAATGATTAAAAAATAAGAATATGATATGTCAACCGATACACACACTTCCGGGTTTCAGTTTTATGATAATTTGATCTCCATACTACTCGTACATAACACTTCCATATTATATTTACATTTTAATAGTTTTTCTATTTAATTGAATTAGGGGGCCAACAGGGGTTTTCCATTGAGCAATATTTCGCGCATTATGATAAAATCAATGAAGCGTATTTAATGTTTAAAAGAAACTTTTTTTTTTCATTTAATAAATAAAACTAAGCAAAATATTAAGAAATATAATGGGTCGGAAAATTTTATTGCAATTTTATTTTTTAAATAACTGATTTAAAAAAAACAATTTTAACTTTTATTAAAATGCAATAAAAGAAAAAAGTTATAAATATATATTAATTGCTCTTGATATTTAAAACGCATTGAATTTTATAATCTCTCCATTATATTTAATATTTTTGGTATAAATCCTTTGTATGCGTCATATTTTGAAGTCAATGCAAGTTATATATGGTATAAAAAAATTTTAAAAATTTCTCTATTGAATTTTTCACACAATAAAAACCATTTTCCACAGGAGATTCGCCTTTTCCTGGACCCTTGGATGCATGCAGGTGACTTCAAGACGGCCACTATAGATCCTTATTAACTAGTTTTTCGTTTTATTTTAGATCTTGGTTTCGATGTGCTATCATGTTTTTTTTCAGCTGTTTAAATGATATAAATATCACATACTGTAAAATGATTCATTCATATTATGATGCTAATGCTGGGTTTGGGAATTCAATAGATAACAATGCCAAGGTTTAGTTTAAAATGTATTTAGTTTCTTTATATAAAGACCAAATATAAACGCCAAATACCGCAATCGTTATCTTGAATGAAATAATAGAGCTCAGGTTATTAAAACATTTTAAATTTGAAATAATGTACACAGCTTAGTAAAATTTTGTTTTTTAAGATCGAAATCTTGAAATTTAGTTTCTTTATATAAAGACCAAATATAAACGCCAAATACCGCAATCGTTATCTTGAATGAAATAATAGAGCTCAGGTTATTAAAACATTTTAAATTTGAAATAATGTACACAGCTTAGTAAAATTTTGTTTTTTAAGATCGAAATCTTGAATTATATAATTTTGTTTCTGTTTATGAAATTAAATACAAGAGTTGTCCAAAAAGCATGTCAACATCCACAAACTAGATCTCCGGTTTGACAACTTTCACAGTTTTTGTTTTACCAAATATGACGATCGAGAGAGTGATTCCGAGGTTTCCTTTTATTTCTCTCAAAAGAAACATATTGCCAAGATTTTCTTGACGATAAGAATTTGTTTTATAGTTGAAGATTGATTAGCGTGTATCTTAAAGAATTTAAAAACAATAACTGTAGAGAAACATTGTTAGCTTTCACAAGAAGTCGTTCTGGTTAATTAACCTTTTGATGTTAAATGGAACGTGGAGGTTTTATTGAATTTGATCTTAGATAGATATTTAATCACACTCTTTTAGTTAAGTGTTATGGACAGAATTGGATAGATTTTACTCTCATTGAGGAGATTTCGTTTGATATGAAGCCTGCCTGGAGTCTTTTCTTCGTTGTCCTTTTCAAGTTTCTTAATCAGGCACAGGGTAATTAATAATGTGTGAAATTTTCATAGTGTATCATAAATCAAAATTGTTTATGAATATTTAAGGACCTAACTCTTTTTTTAACTAGCATATTTTCTTTTAAAGTAAAAATCACAGCAAGATCTCTTTACCACAATGTGCTGGTGTCTATAGTAGATTGATTAGAAGTATTTAAGTTATTGTTCAGTTCAATAGATAAATGTATCATAGAAAATATATGCATATACTATAGATTGTTATTCATTTGCAAATGCGATACTTTATTTGAAAAAAAGGTGTGTGGCTTCATTGTTTTATTTCTAAGGACAAATGATACAAACATTTTTTTCTTTCTTTAGTGGATACTTAATGTCATATCACACGTTTTGAAAAGACGTCAATTCTTTTTTTTTTTCCTAAGACTTGGAAAATGAAATGGACTTGGAAAATATTAGTTAACATTTTAATAAAATAATAAATACACACCTCTAAAGGTTTACAGACGAAAACAAATTTTAGAATACAACTGTATGTTAGTTTGTTGCTAAAAGTGTAATATAAACTTTAGAAAAATATACCAAGCCAGGTGAATTCTATAAGGAAAAGAAAAATGTTAAAAAATCACAAAAATGACATAGACCTATTTTACCATTTTGCTTTTCCTCATAAATATCAGAAAAAAATCTCAAAAGATATTTTCTACCTAGCTTGGTATATTTTTCTAAAGTTCATATTACAATTTTGGCAAATGCTAACATTTACTGAAATTTGTTTTCATCTGTAAACTTTTTGCTGAGTGTCGTTTGTTCATATATTTGTAATTCTATTGAAGTATTAATTAATATTCTCTAGGTCTATTTTATTTTCCAAGTCTAATGAGAAAAAATTCAAAGAATTGTCCTTTTTTTCTAAACATGTGTCATTAGAAAAGGTTTGTATCATCTATCCTTAAACAAATAACTTAATGGAAATGATTTGACACCTAAGTATCTTGTTTGTGAAATCCGCCTCCCTTACAGGAGGATGCGGTCCCTCCCAGTCAGACATTATTTTTGTGACGGATGAATCCGGATCCGTCGGATCCTATAACTTCCAGCTGACCCTCGAGGCACTGAGAGACTCGGTAGCCCTCCTGGACATAGACTCGGGCAACGTCCGCGTCGGGGTGATGTGTTTCCAGTCTTCACAAAGAACCATATTTCATCTGAATGCCTACAGCTCGGTCTCCAGTATGCAGACCGCCATCATGAATATTGACTACAGAGCCGGTGGAACGAGGATTGGTAGTGCTATGAGGTTTACAAGGGAAAACATGTTTCTTTCGAACAAAGGTCAGACTCTAATATATACATAAAATTACATATAGGACTTTAAAGAACTGTTGGTTGATGGTGTCAAAGAAAGGATCTCGAGAAAATTTTGACGTAGTTGATTTTAAATTTCGATAAAAAATTATTTCAAACAGAAATTTTTAAGATACGGAAATTCTTTGATTTCTCTTTACTTATAAATATTCAAGCATTTTTATAGTTTAAGCATTTACATGCAATTAATGTATCTTCATAAACAGGTGACCGCGCAGGCGCAACAAACATAATGGTTGTCCTTACGGACGGTGTCTCCAATGACAACGAACGTGCCGAGGCCGCTCTCGTCAAGGCCGCCGGCATCGTCATCATATCAGTCGGGATCGGTAACAATCTGGATGTGCCTATGTTGATTGACATCGCCCACGATTCGTCACATTACCTACAAACAGAATACTCCCAGTTAGCTGTGACCCTCTCCGCATTCGTCCAGTCTAAAGTGCCGTGTCCATGGTGTAAGTTAACACTTTAATGTTTATTAGCTGTGGCAGCGGTCTCGTGTGCAGGCAGAATTGCAATTAAAATACATTATTTTATATAATACATATACCTAATGTATTGTTGGGGGGATATGTCCAATTATTTATAAGACGTGATGTATATACTACCAGATAAGATTCAGGTCTTATGACTTACACGATAGATTTTGATTTGATACGTACAATTGTACAAGTAAGATTCATGAAGGTAAGATACTTATATGAAAGATTCAAGTAAGATACTTACTTGTAAGATTCATGAAAGAAAACAGATTCATGTTCGATATTTACATGTTAGATTCAAGGAAGATACTTGTAAGATTCAGAATACTCATATGTAAGATACTTATTTGTAAGATTTAGAGAGGATATTTACTTGTATGATATACAGATAAGATTCATTTAAGATATTTACATAAATGATTCAGTAAGATACAAACATGAAAGACTCAGGGAAGATACTTACACTTTAGATTCGGCGAAGATATTTACATATAATATTCGCGTAAGTTATGGACAAGTAATATATAGGTAAGATAACCATCTTTTTTATTGTAGATTGCGATACCGGTGGCGGTTTTGAAAGAGGAGGTGATCTCTCTAAGACATCATCTATTAATAGCAATTCAGGTTTGTCTTTTATTTCTTCCATTTGTTCTTAGTGATTTTGACATTGCCTTCCAAATATTTTTAATTTATACGTAAAAGACATTTCTTTAACCTCCATACCTTGACGTCTATGTTCACTCAGGTGTGACGTACATACTGGAGGACACCTCTTCCTCTATATCGTGCTGTGGAGCCGTGGAGTCTTGGTCGCTGTATCCTAAAAGGTCTGGGTCCATTTACCTCCAGATTTGGCGCCCTCTGTCGGGATCCAGCTACAAACTGGTTGGCTACAGTTACCTCTACATACACTGTAGGTCGCTGTTGTTACATCATGTGTATAACATCCATCCCTGTCAATTGGAAGATTTCAGTATTTTGTCAAATATCAATTGGACAAGCTATTGCTTTCATTGTTTGGTTTTGTTGAACACAAAAGCAAATTTTATTGCATATTATATAATATAATAGCACTGCATCTGCAATAACTTTTAACATTTTTACCCTTTTTTAGCTGGAAACATCAACAGAATCGTCAAATACATCGTTCCTGATAACGAGAGAATAACCGTAAATGATGGAGATAAAATGGGATGGTAAGCACTTTATGTTAGGGTATATTACGAACTAGATATCTTATTCTTGAAAATACATATGTCTTTGTTTTGAGTTTTCAAATTCAATATATAGGTATAGTCCTGGTCAGGAAATGATACCGTATACTTCTGCCGGAAGTAATAATCAGAGGCGATTTTCCTGGGGAACTACAACAGTTGGGACAACAAAGAGTGTTTCTTCTTACTCCAGCATCAACGCTCAGTTTGCCATCAAACTCAACTTAGAGAATGGTGAGAACGAGTGAAAATGGGGGAGAGAGATAGAGAGAGAGAGGGAGAGAGAGAGAGAGAGAGCTGATGCAAGAAATCCAATAAAACTCAATTTAGAGAATGGTGAGAAAGGATAAATTCGAAAATGGTAAAGAAGAGTGAGAGTGATAAAAAGGAAGTGAATCCTAACCCTATCAAACTCAAATTATGAAATAGCGAACTGATACCTATCACTTTTAAACTCGAACTAGAAAAAGGTGAGATAAAAAAGACAAAGAGATTTTTTTCCTATCGTCATTCTTTAAATTCTTTTTAAAAAAACAATAATGGTCCGGATAAGTTTTGATGGAGCTGTTTCTATTGGTGTGAAGTTCGAATGCCATAAATATCACTAAACTTGGTTTGAATCCTGTTCTCAGATACGAGTGATTTGTGGTTTGTAACCTCGGGGAGGACAATACACCTGTATGACAATGCAGCGCCTGGAACACAGGTATACACCGTGGTAAATGGACAGCGTACACAGGATATACTCACAAGAACCATGAGTGATCCGAGCGGAAAATTTACCTGGAACTCCAACTCAGGTAATTATTGGAATTATAAAGGATTTTCAATAAATGTCTAGTTAATTATCATCTGAGTTCCAAAACTTCACATAAAAATCCATGAAAACAAAGATACGATTCGTTTATTGCAGGATCCAGTAAATATTTCTTAAAGCCCATATCTTGACTCCTTTAACATGTTTTTACATTTCTGTGAAGGAGAAGCCCTAAGCGTACTGTGCTACAATACATTCAAGAAGTGTTGTAAATCAAATGTGGATTCTCAAAAACTTCTTAAAAAAATCAATAGCAATAGGTTTTAAGCTTCTTTATTCTTATTAATCAAAAATTTTTCGAATGCTTGAGAACCCTTTGGTGTGGCTACATTTCATTCTTTACCCGTTCACACAGAGCTGTGACTTTACGACGATCATCTCGATCAAGCAACGATCTGAAAAAGTTTTGGATTTTGCGGATTGAAGTCTTTCAGCGTCTTAATCGAGCAATTTGGCAAATTATGGTCTTCATTACGACCGTACTACGATGCCCCTACGTCAAACGCGCTGCTAACACGCCTCTACTACGTTGTTACGCGGACCATTGTCGACCAGCGGCTGTGTTTACTGTGTTTACGTTACGCTTCCGCTACGACATTCAAGATCATAACTTTTACAACGCTGTGCAGACCTAGATGCACAATGATCTTGTCAGCAAATACAATTTATCATTGAATCAAATGTTGACCGACGTTTTTCATACTTATTATTAGTCCATTATTTATATACTGATTTGACGACGGATTTTTCCGTTATTTCCCGATCATGAAAAGGGGCGAATGGCGGGTGTGACCGGTCACCAGGGGATGCTCACTCCTCTAGATATATGGCACATGATCCCATTTCTAATGTTTTTGAGATCAGTGTTTGCTCTGCTCCTATTTTGTATTGTTTTCTGGATTTTGATATTATATACTGTTCGTTATCTCCATATCCTTCATGACTGTACGACGATATTGCTACGGTTGTGCCGATCATATTACGATTGTATTACGCTTCTATTACGATTTTGGTGATGATGTATATATATCTTGGGTTTCAAACATTGAATCACAGGGCTTGCAACCGCAGATTTTCTTGGCCTTAATCACGGGGTTTACTTGTTTTTTTATTGTAACTGTTACAAGTCTTGAAAAGTTCGAAGTTTCAACTGAAAATGAGCGTCAAGTAAAGGGTTACCCTTTACATGTAGTTGACAGAAGTTGCTAGGTCAAATATCATTGCTATTAAAACAAACTGCTGCGTGATAGGTCGTGGTATGATCGGCGTAAGTTCATTGTGGATCTTTGGAGGATCGTCAGGAACGTAGAGAGATCGTGGTGGGAACGTAGTAAGTACGTCGTGGGAGCTTTGTATGAGCGTATACCCCCGTTCACACAGAGCTGCAACTTTACGGCGACCATCCCGATCAAGCCATGATCTGAAAAGGTTTTGGATCGAGGCGGATCGGGCCGATTGGCGTCTTAAGGTACGCTGCCGCTACGACAGTCAAAATTATACATGCACTACGACGCTACACAAACCTAGATGACTGTACGACGATGTCGCTACGGTGGTGTCATCATATTACGATTGCATTAGGCTTCGATTTTACTGCGCTTTCCTACGATCATGAAGATATCACAAAGATCTCTCCACGATGATTCCGCGCTGCTTGTACGACTACGGACTTCTACTACGCTCTTTTATTGACTTTACCATGATTCTTGTTCGCCACGATCCCGCTACGCTTTTTTAAGCATGTTCAAAATACGCTTGGCGAAAGCGTAGAGCTCCCCGATCACGAAGACCCTACCGCTATCATACTGTGCTTATGAAGACTCCAGTGCGTTTCTCCTGCGATTTTGGGTCACGATTTGATCGAAGTAGAAGCGGCGTCTATGTGTGAATTGGGGGCTTATGCCGACAGCGTTGTATCCTTCCATTCATAACCTCCGTTCACACATAGACGCCGCTTCTCCTACGATCAAAGCGTAGCCGAAAACGCGGCCGATCATGACAAATCGCAGGAGAAACGTTGTATATTTTGAACATGCTCAAAGCAAGCGTAGCGGGATCGTGTCCAACAAGAATTGGGGTAAACTCGTAAACAGAGCGTATTAGAAGCGCTGTATCGTACAAGCAGCCAGAAGCATCGTGGAGAGATCTTCGAGATCGAAGTAAAGGCGCAGTAAAAGCGTAGGAACTTATCAAGTACGCTCCAACAACGATCCCACTACGATCTATCTACGTTCCTGGCGCTCCTACAAAGACCTACAATAACCGTACGCCGATCATACCACGACCTATCAGAGAGCATTTTGTTTTTATTAGGGATGTCAAAATTGTTATTTTCTTTGGTCGAACATTCGATTGCATTATTCGAACGATAGTCGACTATTCGTAACATTTTCTGAAGGTATAATCTCAATGGTACATAGCGTATTTATAAACTCAAAACCCTTTTATACATTGATTTATATAAAATGTAACATCAAATGCCTGTATTACATAGCGTAGAGATAAGATGTTGACACAAAATAGATTTACTCTGTCAATTCTCAAAAATGTATTATTTCCGGAAATCAGTCATAAGTTGGTCTGTACAGTCAGTTTAATTGTTAAATACTGCTTTAACAATGTAATATTATGTAATGGTTATAAGACGAAAACTGTCCATTATGTCAGATATTAGACGACCCGAGGCGCGTTAGCGCCGAGGAGAGTCTAATATCTGACATAATGGTCAGTTTGAGGCTTGTAACTTACTTAAAACATTTCACCATTGTCGAACACTTCCATTGTTAACTTATTGGACAGCCACAGGTAAGGTCTCGTTCTGCTTGGATGACTACCTGGCACTGTTCATCGAGTTAGGCCAAAGAAAACCAGTTTTGGTTTTTCTTCTGATTTTATTAATAGTAGGAATCATTGAGAGGTGTTTTATATCGATAAATATGAACATTAACTTTGTTTAGTCTTATTTGTCCGCATTGCGACATTTTTTATCTATACTACGCATGCGTAAAAGTCAGTTCTACTAAATTCTTGACAATTTATTCATTTTACAACGCAACGACCACGGATGACGACGTGCATTTTGATTTTGAAAAAAAACCTTCAGAATCGGGTGTTTTTACGATGCCATTTATCGATTACACCAAGATGCCTCAGTTCAAGTTTTTACTATGAAATCCGGATACATATTCTTGTTTTGGAGTTTCCCGTTAACAGGTAATTTTTGTAAAGCAATAGGATTTGAAGGATTTTACTCCTACAACTGTTTAAGCATTTTCTTTGAAATTGGGAGATTATTTCTGATGTATTATTTTTAAAATGCAATACTTTCTCTTTTGTGTGCAGGTTTCGAACTCGGAAGGATTTTACCCCAGCCACTCCTTAAAACAACGACAGACACTCGCTCAAACGACGCAGGACTAAGTGGACAAATGGTAATAAATCACTGAACGAAATTACAGATTCTGTTGGATTTTCGTGAGCGAAATTTTGTGCTAAATGCGGAAAAATGGATATTTCAATAAACAAAAAGCCCAAGGTTGTGTGTAAGAAAATGCATTCTTCTCATTCATTCTTTGTGTCCATTGGATTCTATATTATGTTCCGTGAATCAAGTATTGGGAAATGAATCTATTATATAGCAATGAACGGTGAATTCAGGAACTTTATGATCGGAGCCACGGATGCGTCTACAATAATGAATCTGAGACATTCAATTCACTAGATTTTTTGTGCCATTTTCAATAGGATTTTTTGTGAAATATTAACATTTAACGCTACTAATTTCCTACATTGTTCATATTAAATTGTTTGATTTGTCATTGCCTTTTAAGTACTGTTTACTTATTTGCCTCGCTCTTTGTTCTCATTTTAACGTTACCTGTACCTGTCCAATAAGTTGAAACTTATTGGACACCTACAGGTAACTTATTGGACGGGGTGCAGGACAATAACAAATTTATTGAACCAGGTTTAACAAAAGATGACGTCACAGAAATGTTTTAAACTTAAATAATTATCGAAGTTTCAAAACTTTACGGCTATTGTATGGTCTAAGGTCTTATCATACAACATTAAAATTACAACATAGAAGTTGATTGTATACTGTTTAACGTCCCTCTCCAGAATATTTCACTGACATGGAGACGTCACCATTGCCGGTGAAGGGCTGCAAATTTGGGCCTATGCTCGGCACTCAGGGCCATTGAGCAGGGAGGGATCTTTATCGTGCCACACCTGCTGTGACACGGGGCCTCGGTTTATACGGTCTCATCCGAAGGACCGCCCCATTTAGTCGCCTTTTACGACAAGCAAGGGGGTACTGAGGACCTATTCTAACCCGGATCCTCACGGGATAGAAGTAATACAGTAGATAAATATATAGTTGGTACAGGTACAATGGTTTGAGATCAAGTCCAAATAAATGTTTTACAAACAAAATACAGTATAGAGCGTTGCATAATTAACTACAAAAACAAAACGTCAGTCGCATTAGTAGAGCATCTGTAATGACCTTACTTTACATATATACATGGAAAGTGAACAGATTTTGTTATGGAAAATTATTTATATACTGTGACTGTATTTAAGCTCTTATTCGGCTGAGGACGTATATGCTTTATGGTTTGAGGCTTTTTTCAATTTGGATACGAGAATTCCTTCTCTTTTTAGTCCCCTTTTCTTAATATTCGAATGTCGTTTCATTATTCGATCGTCGGTCCATTCGACTGATAGTCGAATTGTCGACTATTCGTTGACATCCGTACTTTTTATAGCGCTATATATAGCTTATATTTGACCAATCATCATATGCCAACTTCATGTTAGGGTGACACTATACTTGACGATCATTTGCAATTGAGACTTCGAACTTTTCACATCTTGTAACAGTTACAATTGAAAATATTCCATAAACCGCATGGTACGTGAAGTCCGTGTAAAATCTGCAAAGATGGAGAGAACGATCATAGGCATTTATACCTGCTGTTCAATCCATTTCTATGAAGAAAATATATATTAAACGAAAATCTGCGGTTGCAAGATATATGCATCATTGTACTAGAAAAATCTGCAGTTGCAAGATATACATACATCAAAATCGTACTAGAAGCGTAATACAATCGTAATATGATCGGCACCACCGTAGCGATATCCTCGTACAGTCATCTAGGTCTGCGTAGCGTCAGCGTAGCGTAAAGGCAGCCGCTGTTCGGCAATGGTCTCCGTAGTAGAAGCGTGATAGTAGCGCGTTTGACGTAGGGGAATCGTAGTAAGGTCGTAATAAAGACCATGATTTGCCAAATTGCTCGAATTAGTCGCCGATCGGAACCGATTCGTCCTAATCCAAAACTTTTTTTTAAGATTGTGGCTTGATCGGGATGATCGTCATAAAGTCGCAGCTCTGTGTGAACGGCGGGTTAAGCAACGCAATATATTGACTGTAGCGTCTAATTAATACCTGGCCTATTTTACCGACTTTATATTTTATCGGTCATCTGTTAAGTAACCTATGACAAATTTGAAATGACTTCCTCTTTTCTATCCCCCGGTCACGGTAGCCTAGTGGTAGAGCGTTCGCTTCGTTATCGGGAGGCCCGGGTTCGATTCTCGTTCGCGGCGCCGCGTCATACCTAGGACGTAAACAAAGGTAGTGACAGTTCCTTCGCCAAGCGCTCGGCACTAGAAGTGAAAGTCACGGGTCTTTCGGATATGACCTTAAAAACGTAGGTCCCGTGTCACGGTAGGCGCTGGCACGATAAAGAACCCTCACTGCTCAATGGCCCTGAGTGCCGAGTATAGGTCTAAATTTGAAGCCCTTCACCGGCATACGGTGACGTCTCCATATGAGTGAAAAATTCTCAAGAGGGACGTTAAATAATATACAATCAATCAATCTTTTCTATCCCCCCCCCCCCTATTAAGGCGGTATTACCGGTTTTCCAGTATCACATGCATAAGTGTTTGCCTCTTAAATGATTCGTTTTGAGAAAGATCAATTTGTAACTGAGGCAGAATACTGACAGCTACAGGTAGATAAGTTGGTGTAACAGAGCTTTTAATACTCTTGTTAAAAGTTATCAATTCGCAGATTCCATGATCGATATTATGATCTTATTTGCAAAAAGAGTATATCCTTGGGCTATTTTCTGAATGACATATCTCCTAATGTTAAGCCATTGATTTCAAAATCACTTTACGACATCAATACAAGGTGCTCATGGTGAGTTTGCTCAATGAGAGATAAATATCCTCCTTGACAACTGATCCCAACACCGCTATTTCTAAGTCCGTGATTTTGCCCTCTTTATGATTCATACTGTTAAAATTAAATGATTAATAGAATCGATGAAATGAACTTTTTACCTTACAGGTGTTGTGAGTACATCTTCCTCGCTCGTTAATGGACAGACCTACACAATGACGTTTACAGCAAAGAAGACATGTTTAAACACGACCGTATCTGGGGGTTCATTGTCAGTCAAGGTTTCAAACACTGTAAGCAGATAAATGAAATCTTTTCGGAATCATTTGTAAATGTCCATTCCACATGTAAAAGAAATTAAAAGAATATTTGGCATTAAAATAACATTGGATGAAAATAAAAATGGATGAATGCTATCAATGGCATTAAATTATTTCCCTTTTAACGTCGTTTTTGTACCATACCTGTGTCAAGTGCTTCACCGTTGTGCTTTATAGCCGCCGCGGATCACGTCACTCCCCGCCGTTATGACGTTATCGGAGAACCAAGAAAGCAGCAGAACCCTCCACGTGTTGACTGTAGCAGACGACACAGACACCACAGTGACGTGTTCCATCGTCTCTGTCGATCCATCGTCTGCAACGTCACTGTTCTCACTTAACAGAGCTTCTTCAATGAGTATGTGAATGACTTTGGGTGGCAATGAGTTTTGAGTAATTTTAACTAGTAAAGAAAAACGTCATGAAAATCTTTCATGATGAATGTTACAGGTTACAATCTGGTTCTGAATAGTAACCCTGGCTTTGATTATGACACCAATAAGAAGTATGAAATAAAGCTCTCCTGTACAGATGGGAAACACAGTCCAGTTTACGGGTATTTCAAACTATTCTTGCAACGTAACGTTCGCCCAGAGTTAAGTAATATTCCAGGTAAGTTTTCTTTTTTGTGATTTCGTTATATGATGTAAATATGTTCAATATTGAGTTTGTTTCTATTTTGATTTATTTTTCATTTTATATTTTTGACCAGTCAATGGATATTCGTACAGTGCCAGCTCCAGAAGTAACATGACGGACTTTATAACCCTTACCGCCACTGACCCCGATAACTCAGACTTCTCGTACGCATTTGAATACTGCGGACCTTATTCGTGTCCAGTCTGGATGCTTGATGATAGCAGTAAGTTTAAAAGGATACACTTGCTGCAGCACATTTCCTTTGCAATTAATTTTCTCCTTTTATTATGAGAATTTAGATTTCGTGACAAAAAACACACTATGCAGTTACGGACGATATCATTTTTTATCTGTAGGTGGTTTGGTTGAATACAATCAAAGTATGGGAGGATGGTGGAAAGGTGGTTTTAATGTCGGGTTTTCTGTGACAGACGGCAAAACAAAATCCAAAACCAAATATATTCCAGTTCACCTTACCGGTAACTTGTGTTATTAGCTTCTCATTGTTTTATCCATTCGTGTCCAAATCTTTCGATGCTGTATTTTGTAAATAAATTCAAAATATTGAAACAAATGTCCATGTTTGCTTTCTTACAAAGGTTACAGATACGGTCCCTCCTTCATAAGCCTTCCGACCCAACACAATATATACATCAATGAGAAGATTCCATCAAACCAGTACCTCTTTACTGTGACCTTCTACGACCTTGACGTCGATGCATTGACTGTCACTTTTACAATTACAAATGGCGACTGGAGTTACTTTACCATCAAAGACACCAGTATGTAGAGCATTAAACAATGTGATTCAATTGTTTTTTTAAATAGAAATAATTAAAAGCATTTATACTAGTTCATTTCGATGATGTAATTATATCTTTCTGTTCACACTTATGTTTCTCTAACATTGTATTTTACAATCTCTTCCCGCAGAATGCATTAAAATGCTATGACATTGCAACCTGTAAAATAGCAGTTAGAAATACAGCATCGTTTAAAAGAATAAACTTGAATTAATTTATGTTAACAGCTGATGTGTACACAAGTAATACCCAAATAGACTATGAAAGCTTACCGAGAACAGACTATTATATTACGGCCAAGGTGAGTGACGGAAGTTCGACTGCAAGCAAAGGATTTCGGATATACATCCGGGACGTTAATGAAGCTCCAACGTTCCAGACGAGCGTCTACACGGTCACCGCTAACGAAGGACCGGTAAGTAATTAATATTTTTGTAACACATGCATTTCCATTTTGGAATGTTAACTTCTTGTAGGCACCTGATTCAACTTCTTGAAATTTCCGGAGAGTCCCTGCTTCATGTCTTTTTCACCGATTTGTATTTTTTTAAAGACATTTTAGATCGATAACTGCCCGTTATCATCATCTGTTTCATTCTATGTTCACTTTAGGCGGGTACACAATTAACGCCATATCCACCAGCTTACGTCTTTACAGACGTAGACGCCACTGACAGCCATTTTTACGCCCTCGATTGTGGCGCTAATACTCGATACCTAAGCTTTGACACCAGTAACGGAGCTGTTTCCTTTGGTCGTGCCGTAGATGTTGATAATGGGGCACCTAGAATGATGTCGTGTAAAGTCAAAGTATACGACAAGGGATACCTTAGCGACACGGCAGATTTGTACGTCACAATTTATGACACTAACGATAATGCGCCTCGTTTTGATCAGCAATACTACACGTATTCCATATCTCCTGGGATAACCCCGGGAACAGTGGTTGGATTGATCACGCTGACGGATGCAGATCTTACCGCCCCACACAACTCAATAGGGCGTGTCTGGTTTGAAAACCAACCTACGGATTCAAATGGACAAAATTACTTCTCCTACGATAATGTCACCAAAGAATTCACTGTGGCACAGAATTTGAGCCAGTACTTCTTTGGCAGTTATCTCGAGTTCCAGCTGAAAGCTCTAGATCTTGGATCGCCCCCATTAGAGGCAACAGCTAATATAGTGATATTGTTTGAACCGGTACGTTTATCTTATCTCGATATAACTTTGATCGTCCGTATTTTGCATCCTTTGAACATTCAGTCTTAACTTATCAATTACATTTGCAGACGACAACGACTATCGCCGTGACGACAACGGAAACACCGGGGAGTTTCGGAAATGACGCAAAGAACACGCTGTGGATGACCGCCGTGGGAATGGGGGGCGTGGCTATGTTAGCAACCGGAGGATATGTAGCATTTAAAGCATTCAGCGGGTAAGACGCAATGCAATAAATTCTTGTATTTAGTTTATTTTGCCAGAACTGAAGAAAAGTTAATGAACATTTACATTTGTTTGCAGTGCGTCTGGCTTTTCTCCGATTGGAAATGGACCTATCAACGTATCCTCCGCACCTCAAACTTCTGACCCAGCGGTACCGGAGGACCAGAATCGGGAAAAGAAACCGAAGAAAGCAAAAAGTATAGAGTTATTCCAGTATAAATCACAATCATTAATTGATTCTGTAAATCACTGTCTTCTCTTTTTGAATCTCATGTATATGGTCACCGTTTTTAACAATCGAATCTTTCTTTTTTTCAGGTAAAGGGCGCGACAAAGTCTTCAAAGACAGCAACATGGTGTGAACTTTTGAAAATCATTTTTTTTCTTTATATACCATTGTATAACTTTTGCAAATAACATAAAATAATTTTATATCGTAGATTTGTCTCTTCATTGTTAGATTTGTTAATCTAGGGGAAAAAACATTTCACTTTTCACATTTGTAAGTTTGTATTCATCTCAGATAATATTAGTAGGAATGTGATCATATTATTGATACATTACAAACTGAGTGAGAAGTGCCAGCCATATTTGTTCTTAATGTTTTTCAATTTTTTACACTACATATCGGAGTTTCATTTTGGTCCCGTCGATTACGGCTGAATTTGTTTACTAGAACAAAAAAAGGAACTTCGCTTTTTCCATATTTCTAAAATTATCCCTATTTACAATTTTGAAATAAAATATAGTTCTCTTTTTTGTGCATCGTTGCTATTAAAAACAACGGAAGTTAATATTGAGAAAAGTTTGTTTTCTCGACAAATAAAATTTCTGCAGCTTTAGGTTATATATCACTATGTATCTTCATTGTATTTTTACGTGTGATTACAATCTTCTACACATCCTCTATGCTTTTGTTATTTTCAAGACTCAGTTCTAAGATATTCAGGATGTTTTTTCTCTACACTTGCCTCTGCGAATTGGATTAAATGTTTCACGAACTTCACTATCTTTAAAACTCGCTCTTCTTGTATACCTACAATTCTCAATGGTCTTGTTTGATCAAAGCGTTACTTTTTAAATTCTTTTTTCTTCTGTAACTTATTCTGTGCTTCCCGCCTTATTTGTTTTGACATTCAAACAGTATACTGTGGATACACTCTGTAATCCTGGATTTCTGTTTGATGAGATGTGCTCGAAATCTTCAAAGAAAACTTGTTCTCCAAGGCACTTATTCCGTAAACAGGGCACCTTTACTTCTATAGGCCTATTTTACTGTAACCAAGATGCATACGGTAGATATTAAGATGCCATGAGATTCCAATGAGAACATTTGGCCAACGCCTTTAGAACATTTCCACACACGTTCATTACCAAATTCTAAAACGCTTCATAACACAAAAGAGGATTAGTAGAAGTTACCTTAGTAGACTTAAGAAGCAGCTAAATCCAAAAACCATATCTATAAATCGAGGCAGCATTCAACAACGATCCCCTTGTTAATTACGTCACTTTCCTTCGCATAAAGGACAAACTAACACACACGTGTTACCATATCTTCTCCAAAATCGATTGCAAGGAGATAACAATATTTACAATACTTTAAAATGTTTCTAAATTTTTTTCCTAATATGCCCAAAACATGAATTTAAATTATGAAATAAATCACTGCAATCAACCTTTCAAATACATGTAAGTACTTATTACGGAAAAAAATACAGTTTTACCGTCTAGAAATTTTTCAGCCTTACTACTTTTTTATGGAACTTGAATAAACCCATGGCCTGATAATAGTACTGAGTATATGTGATGTTCACTTTTGCACTCGATTATGGGCAAGAATTAATTAACTATAACAAGAATGAGTGAATTTGATTTTTTTAATAAGTGGACATTCAAAAAAAAAATACAAAAAGACAATACATATTTACACTTTAAACAAAACTAATAACAAGGAAACAACATCTAGTTTGCTCTATGTTGTGTATAGGGAACAACTCCTGTCATGGAATGTTGAACAAAAATCATAACAATCAAATTAATAATAATTTCAAAAGGCACAACCTTATAAAAAAAATTAGAGGAAAAATCTAAATATATTGTCATGTACAATGTATATCATTTATATAAGTAATACATGTACTATTATTTTTACAAGTAATTTTTTTTAAATTACATTTTCTTTCTTATGATAATGACTTCCTGAATATGAAAATCCCCCTTAGCACTTTGAGATATTATGAAACCAGAAGTCTCTGTCGAGACTGTAGCTCTACTGGTTTGTACTTATAACAAAGGATGAAAAAATAAGCCATTGCCATCAGACCAAAACTGTAGGATGACTAGCGTTTTAAAGGAATTTCAAAGAAAATTCTATTTTGAGTAACCATGGCAACATCGTTCATCGAAATTAAAATCCAATGCACTATTTTATGTATCTTAGTGTAGTCTACTTGTGTGCCAAGTAATATTGAAATCAAATCAAAACTGTGGGAGGAGTAGCACTTTTAAAGAAATTTCAAAGGAAATTCTATTTTAAGTAACCATGGCAACACCGTTGATCAAAATAAAAAACAAATGCACTATTTTGTGTATCTTAGTGTAGTCTACTTGTGTGATATGTAATATTGAAATCAGACCAAAACTGTAGAAGGAGTAGCATATTAAAGGAATCTCACAGAAAATTCTATTTTTAGTAACCATGGCAACACCGTTCATTGAAATCAAAAACCAATGCACTATTTTATGTATCTAAGTGTAGTCTACTTGTGTGCAAAGTAATATTGAAATCAAATCAAAACTGTGGGAGGAGTAGCGTTTTAAAGAAATTTCAAAGAAAATGTTATTTTTAGTTACCATGGCAACACCGTTCATCGAAATCAAAAACCGATGCTCCATTTCATGTATCATAGTGTAGTCTACTTGTGTGCCAAGTTACATTGAAATCGGACAAAAACTGTAGGAGGAGTAGCGTTTTAAAGAAACTTCTAAGAAAATTCTATTTTTAGTAACCATGGCAACGACGTTCATCGAAATCAAAAACCGATGCACTATTTTATGTATCTTAGTGTAGTCTACTTGTGTGCCAAGTAATATTGAAATCAGACCAAAACTGTAGGAGGAGTAGCGTTTTAAAGAAACTTCAAAGAAAATTTTATTTTTAGTAACCATGGCAACACCGTTCATTGAAATCAAAAACTGATGCACTATTTCATGTATCTTAGTGTAGTCTACTTGTGTGCAAAGTAATATTGAAATCAAACCAAAACTGTAGGAGGAGTAGCGTTTTAAAGGAATTTCAAAGAAAATTCTAATTTTAGTAACCATGGCAACACCGTTCATTGAAATCAAAAACCGATGCACTATTCTATGTATCTTAGTGTAGTCTACTTGTGTGCCAAGTTATATTGAAATCAGACCAAAACTGTAGGAGGAGTAGCGTTTTGAAAAATTGTTTACAGACGGACAGACAGACAGATGGACGGACGACGGACACCTTACTATCGCATAAGCTCTTCTGGTCTCTGACCAGTAGAGCTAAAAAAGTGGGAAAAATAATAATTACATTTTTTCTATTACAGAGCACTTAAAACGATTTATATGAAAATCAATGAACAATGTGAAAATACATATATCAAATTCTCAGAACACCCAGTATAAACAAGTATCAAAATAATGGCAAAAAATTATAAACCTCAGAAAAAAGAGATTCTATTCAAGAGATTCTTAATAACAATACACATACATGTAATTGTTGCTGTTTTAGCTCTTAATGATCCTGGCTGACTCTTCATTCCCAAATGGAGATTTATGGGCAGAAGTTTAATATTTATTTGTAGATCTTAAGAAATAACAAGCACAAAATTTCTCAATATGTCACCGTTATGGTTAACAAAGAAACAAACCTGTATAATGATCAAATGATGAGATTAATTTTTCTTGACATTGTAATTTGATGACTGCAATTCTTGTAACATAGTGTTTTGCAATCAATAAACAAAAATCTGAAAATATTATGCAACTGAAAATTTACAATGTGTTTTATCAATACAATAAACAAGCTATTAAATGAAAAGGGATAAAAGTAGAGTATTATTGATCAACAAACAAACAAATAAACAAAAATAACCTGCACCTACCCAGTATGGGACCTTAGTTGTGTAAAATGAATTTGATTCGATTCTTAAAATCCAGAAAATCCCGTTTTTCTCTATTTTTAAAAAAAAATTCTTTATCTTTTCTGTGTTGAATTTTTTTTTTCTCTGCACCACAGAATAAATGTACTATTCAAGAACTTGTAAAATGTACCATTTCTCTTCTAAACCTTATTTAAGCACAATCTTAAGCCTTGAAAAATTCATAAAATAAAATAAGGAAAATAAGTTAGAAGAAAAATATCACAAAAGTCATAATATCAATCAGTACTTAACTGTGCACCAATCCTGAACGAATCAAAATATTTACACACCATCCAAAAAAACAGTCAGCTACAGTCACAACCTCTCAGATGTATAGGCAAAAGAGAGTGATGTCATTATTAACGCTACTTAGGAATGACATATGACCTTACTTAGATCAAATGACTTAACACAAAATTTATACTGAAAGTAGTGAACACTAAATATATGCTGACAGTAGTTCGAATCATTGTGGAATGAATGCAGCATAGAAAATTGACAGAAAAAGTCCCAAAATGTAATAACCATTAGCCATTTGTCATATCATGAATATAAGAAAAACTAATTCATATCAGATGTTATTAATTTTACGATTTCACATGAACCACAATTGATGAGGAGGTATGACCCACTATATAATGCTGGAGTTTCTTGTGAATAAAGTATGTGAATGATTGGAATGTACACACTTATGAAGGAAATGCATTCTTGTTTTTAAAAGTTTTAGAAACATCGTCCCAATAGTTTTCAGCCAGGCATCTTTTAATAGAGAAAATGCACATAAAAATCATTCCATTGTCTAGTACCTTCATCTAGTTTTAAAACTGATATATGTGTGTATAATTTTATCTTTCCTGTCCATTTCAACAATGTTTTGTTTTTTTTCAGAAAATTAAAAATTCTTGTTTGTCATAGAGTTGATTCTCAAAAGTGCTTCTAAAAGTGATACAATGAAGAAAGAAAAAATTGCATGATACAACAATTTTTTTTTTACAAAAGCTTCATACAAAATATGGTAGAACATGTAAAACCATGAGGGACTACATTCATATAGCTCATATTGAAAAAGACAAGATTTTACTAAATATAATCTATAAAATGATGAAAATCTGAACTTATTTTGAAATTTGTGTAATATCATCTAGAAGATAAATATCACATTAATCACCCAATGTTAAGTTTACATATAAAGAATTGAATCTCATCTGTCTAAATTCATACCCTAAATATAACATGCAGTTTTGGCAGTGAGACTAAATCTTTATAAATCCCTTCAAATAAAACTGCTGAACTGAAAGATTCACAAAGACATTTATAACACAGGCACCTGATGTTACAAAAAAAATTAATAATGTCAGTTCTACATAATCAAGAACTGTGTAGTAAATGTTGTTTTGATTTCAAAACTTCAAGCTAAAAAACACAAATACATCCATTATCTACATGTAACTGAAAAACAGAACTAAAGATTACAGCATACATTTCTGGCTCTGTGAATCTGGGACGGATATATAGAATCCTAACTACATAATAGGCATACAATAATTGCATTACCCATACAAAATCGCCAATCGAATGCCTTTCTAGATGTGTTTTTATGTAATCAAATCAGAACAGTCCTCTGTTTTAAATTAGGAGACTTGAGCATATTGAGTTTATAATGTGGGGACTTTGATATATTGCAACAATCCATCCACTGGACAGATATGATGAAGTCTGAGTAAATGATGATCTGGTGGGATACTCTTTCTACTTCTCGAGTTACGTTATAGCCACGTCCATCGTAGAATCGTCCCGGAGATTGGATTTATCTGTCGGTCGATGTTCTACATCGTGGTCCTCTCTCAGTGGGGCGTAACCAAAGCCCTCGTCACTGGTGGAGTCATAGGTACTGTTAGGCAAGCCAGATATCTGTACAAAAAATACACCAAGGTTTACTATGTACTGTTACGCAAGCCAGATACCTGTAAATATACCAGGTTTACTGAAGTTGTCTCTCCGTCTTCTATTTGTCTATCCTGCAATGGTTAGGATTTTATACAAGGCTTATCAATATATACATCTCTCTCTGACTAGCAAATGTTCAGATAAAAAAAAAAACTTTTTTTGCTCAATCGTAGAATACTGAATGGGACAGACTGACAAATAGGACGTATGGATGCACGCATGAGTGAGATTCTTTGATAGAAATATCTTTATGTATTTTTGATAACTTACCTGAATTCTGCTGCCGTACTGAGGATTTTCAAATGAGACAGTTTCTCCAAAGTTTGATTTCCTCTTCCTCCTGTGTCAATTAATGTAGAATATACTTTTTTGAGGAGAAACATTCAAAATGCCATGTGTTTCCTTTTAGCTCACCATACAATTGATGAACAATGAAAAGCAAAATTGTGTTTTATTGGAGAATATTCAATCTACTTTCTCAAAATCTCTGGAAGCTTCAAATTTTTAAGACTTAATTAAATTTTTAATACTGTATACAGGGAAATTTTCGCCTCCGTTTTATTTTCGCCCCTTTCGCCTAAAACACAAATAGGCGAATTTAAAACGGGGAGTATTCAAAGAACACATTATAAAGTCTTACACAGATCTGGGACTGGGCGAATTTAAAGCGGGGCAAATTTGTAAGCAAGTGTAAAAGGGCGAAAATAACCCTGTATACAGTACTTTGGCTGATGTGTAGTAATTTCTGACCTGCAGTACAGATACACTGCTACAAGCCCTCCAGCCAACAGAATGATCAATGCAGTCAGACCAATTCCCAGCGGTACCGCAGAATTACCCCGATCTGTAATCAACAACATAGTTATCATCATGGGAATCAATGGCATCTAAACAACCAAATACACATTGTATGTCCTAAAATTAAAAGAACTAGACACACTTTAGGAATGATTTGGTCGACTGATTATTATAACATTTTACAATTTAACAAAGGTTGGAATGTATTTCAAATGTTTTTCCTATCAGCTGATTTTTATTTTACAACCAATTTTTGAAAGCAGCAAAAAATATTAGATTATGTTCCACTCTTACCCTTAACTCTTTTGGGACTTGTACTTGGACCTAAAATTAAAAACAATACATTATGACGAATGATCAAAGATTAAAACATATTGAATATGTCTTGACATCAAAAGCTCACAGGAGACAATCCTTACCTGAATTGAGTGGTGAGGCTAGGGCTGCCGTTTCACTTTTACCATTAGGACCCACAGCAATCAGCTGAAACTCGTATAATGTGTTGGGTTCAAGTTTTGTCACCACATAAGTAGTGACAGTGCTGGCAGCTGTAATCTACAACACAGTAATAACATACAGACACCTGCAGATTTCTAATTACATGAAATTTTTTGAACAGAAATATTTCAGTATCTTGTGTTCTTTTTAAGATTTTCAAATTGACCTCCAGCATTTGGAAATAAAAAGCAAACCCCATCTTACTGGGATTGTTTGATGTTTAGATCTATATGTAGACTGTACCTCCATAAAGGCATCACTGGTCCCTGCCTTCCTGTACCTAATTGTGTAGCTGTTTACCACAGCGTGGTTTTCTGGGGGATCCCACTTCAACACAACACTCTCACCATTCACTTCAGACACATGTAAACTGGTCGGCTTGGATGGACGCAGATCTACAAAACAAAACATTTATCTTAATTTGCTTAAATTTAACTTTTACTACCTGATTAATCAATTAAGTTCAGCAAACTTGTGTATTACTTCTACTAAGTTCTATAAACTTATTTAAAGCAATGACTTATATAAAGGTATGCTTAATAATAACCCTACTCAATTTTTACTGTGATATTCTGTTTGTTACTTGGTTGACTAAATCTACTCACTTTTGACTGTGATATTCAGTTTGTTACTCAGTTGATTAAAGCTACTCACTTTTGACTGTGATATTCTGTTTGTTACTCGGTTGACTAAAGCTACTCACTTTTGACTGTGATATTCAGTTTGTTACTTGGTTGACTAAATCTACTCACTTTTGACTGTGATATTCTGTTTGTTACTTGGTTGAATAAAGCTACTCACTTTTGACTGTGATATTCTGTTTGTTACTCAGTTGACTAAAGCTACTCAGTTTTGACTGTGATATTCTGTTTGTTACTCGGTTGACTAAATCTACTCACTTTTGACTGTGATATTCTGTTTGTTACTTGGTTGACTAAATCTACTCACTTTTGACTGTTATATTCTGTTTGTTACTTGGTTGATTAAATCTACTCACTTTTGACTGTTATATTCAGTTTGTTACTCGGTTGACTGGAGCCTTTCTTGTTGACGGCTATGACCCAGATACTATAAGTAACATCCTCCTTAATTCTTTCTATTTTGAAGTCAGTAATATTTCTGGACTGAAAAGAAAATACATGTTCATTAATATATCTTATCAACTACATCATATCACATTTCTAGTTTTCTGATATATCATACAAGAAGGTTTTGTGTAGAGGAGGGGGTATCACTACTTTACCAGACCAGCTTGTTACAGCTTTCAAAGAAGGTTTAAGTAGAGGAGGGGGTATCACTACTTTACCAGACCAGCCTGATATAGCATACCAGGGAGAGGAGGGGGTATCACTACTTTACCAGACCAGCCTGTAATAGCTTACCAAGGAGAGGAAGGGGTATCACTACTTTACCAGACCAGCCCCTAATACTGCAGATCACTTAATTTTCGCGACACCTTATTTTCGCGAGATAGTCATTGACTTTTTATAAGCGAGACAAAATTTTCACGAATTGTGGTCATTTCTCTGTAAAATCTTAAGGAATTCTATTAAACGCGAAAATGAAACTTTCGCGAGCATACTGTCTCGCGTAATTACGGGAAACTAAAGTTCTCGCGAATAAAAAGTGATTTACAGTAGCTTACCAGGGATACTTGTTGTGGAGTCGAGGGGGTATCACTCCCCTGCCAGAACAGCTCGTAATGTTCGACTCTGTGTGCATTGTCTCGAGGCTTATCCCAGCTCACATCAATGACATCTTTATCCTGCATGGCTCGCACTTTTGGAGGACCAGGAATAAGCTCTAAACAAACAACATTTATATTCTTAATGCTTTTAAATCAAAAACATATCACAGGTAGCCAGAGGCATAAACTCATTTTCATCAAATCTACACAACATTCAGTCAAGTGATTGACAAGAGACTCAAAGACATAGAACTATTCCTCTGATAAGTTGAACAACCCAGTCACTTGATGATTCTAAGCCTTTTGGTAATAAAGCAGTAAAATTTCAATACTAGGTCACTGTGAACTACTCTTTCATTGAGAACCCAAGAGAGATTTCCTTGCAAATGACCTACATTTTCATGTCACTATTTTTTCTTTGCCTCAGAGCTCTATTTTTTTGTTGTCTCTAACTAGCATTTCTCTGACCTACTTTTCCATTTTACTGACCTACATTTTCCTGTACACACTGCAGCATGATCTTGGCATCTGACACACAGTTCATTAGGTAGATAGAACCAGTATCATCAGGAACGAAGCCGGTACAGAACTTGACACAGAATGGGTGAACTCCCTCCCTCTGACAGCATTTAGAGTGATCTTTACCATCTACAATTATATCTCCTTGTAAAGCAAACAATTCATAAAAATAATTTTTACATAATCCACAAAGGGTAAATTCATTTATTTAAGTATACAAGCTATAAAACCAGATATGAGTTACTATTTGATGCAATTTTGAAGAGAGCAGTAATTTTTTTATTCACTTGATTGATCAAACCACACTTGGAAGTTCAATGTAAACATCTGAATTCATTGTCTCTTTGTTCTCAGAATAGCTTGAAAATATTTTGGTTGAAACCTTATCTCCTTACAAGCAAAGCTGTTATAATGTTTTAAAATGCCATACCCGAGGCACAACTTGTGAAGAACTGAAGATAAGCCAGACACTGGCCGTACTTTGTGGACTGAGACGCTACTATGTCTAGATCTATGTCTAAGGTACATAACTCCTGACAGACTGGAGGCAACTCATAGTTGGCACAGCATGCTACAACATACAGTAGAGAAAATTTTAGATTTCCTCCCTTCATAATAAAGGACACTTTCAGATAATATTTTCAATGTCAAAATTTATCGCTGAAGGAGAAGGTGTTTACTCCAGATGCAATGCATTACTCTGATACAATCTGTATAACTGTGTATTGTGTTTATTTTTTACTTTATTAGTCCATACTGTATTTAGTTTTTATTTATATAATAGTGTTGCATTATGCATGTACTATGCCTAAATAGTAGGCAAATCATACTTAATATTTTAAAATATCATTTTTTATCTGAATATAATTTTCGAATCCATCATTGCTTCTAATATTATACACCAAATTGATAAATTTTGGGTGGGATAGGGGTATACATTCCCTTAAGGCCAGTCTAAAAGAAAATGCCTAGATTCTCTTTTCCAGTTGTCCTATATTTAACCCCCGCCTAATTTTTTTTTTATTTTGGTACATTAAAACAAAGTCCATAAATTTTAATCTGTAAGTCATGAATGTGATCAGGATTTAATTTTAACTTTTCATACAAATTTTGTCTTAGTTCCAGGAATATAAGCCTGATTTAGTAAGACAGCTGACAAGAATTAGTTTGCTGTAACAAGAATTACACAGGCCCACTGGTTGAGAAGGATTGGGGAGGTTGTTAGTAAGAGATGTAAACATTTAAATGGTTCTCTACAATGACTTTTGAGCATTATAAATAAATGTGCTCAAATGATAAGGTCAACAAAGATATCTGTACATTGAAAATTTTTCACCCTCTATTATTTTTCAAAAAATGGATAAGAATCAAGGAATTATTTCATTCTGCCCTAAATGGTCGATAATTGAGATTTTCAGTGCAGCAGCACTTACAGATGATCCTGAGGTAGTGTGTGACATTAGTGACAATCCCTCTGTCGTCTTTAGCACTACACGTGTAATTCCCCTCGCCTTTCTCACTCAGCCCTCTCATCATCAGCTGTCTCCCCTTACGTATTATCTTATTGTTCCGTATCCAGTAAACAAAATTAAAATCTCTGCCAGCTGCGTAAACATTACAGAAGAGTTCCACCTCCCCATTCTGTGGAGGTGGGTAAAACGGTTTCTGTGTTACTGATATGTCAACGTCAGAAGCTGAAAATAAATCACAAGCTTTGTTACAAGAGGCCCAGGGGCCACATCGCTCACCTGAGCAATTGGCTAGGAAAAAGCACACATCAGATCAGAACTGAAAGTTTACTTGAATTTTAACACCCAGGGGGTCATGATTTGAACAAACTTAAATCTACACTACCTGAGGATGATTCCCTATAAATATCACTAAGCATGGCTTTAAAGTACTTGAAAAGAAGATTTTAAAAGGTTCCCCTAGATATTCCTATGTAAAATTTTATCCCCTACCGCCGGGGGTCATGATTTGAACAAACTTGAATCTACACTACCTGGGGATGATTCCACAGGAGTTTCATCTTTCCTGTCTCAATGGCTCTTGAGAAGAAGAAAAGGGAGATAACTCCTCACAGAAATTAAAGTGGTCTTTCCCTCCTGTATCAATTCAAGTGGTATTACCCTCCACTGTCAATGTGTATATAACAGAAATAAATGAGGTAACTCATCTTCTATAGTATTTAAATTATAAATGACAAAGGGATATAACTCCTCACAGAAATTAAAGTGGTCTTTCCCTCCATTGTCAATGAGTGTTTGGTTGACACAAATGAGGTACCGGTACCTTATTTTCTGTAGCATTTATATGCCACAGGGAGATAACTCTTCACTGAATTTAAGGTGGCCTTACCTTCCACTATCAATGTGTGTGTGACGGAGACTGTAGGATTGGAGTCCACAAAACACTGGTACTGACCCTGGTCCCTGGGTTGTATATCATAAATCCGAAGATGGAAAGGGAAATGTGTAGTGTCTTCAAAGAAGAAAATATGACAGTTACATGTAAATACAGCACTCAGTCAAATTGATTATTCAAACAGTTTTAGATTCCTATCAGAAGATTTTCAGAATGATATAAAGTAAAACATGCTTATAACAATGAGACTTAGAGCAGTACAACATAAATTACATAATTCTTTATAGTTAAATTAATAGTATGCTTTATAATAGCCAAGTGGAATGAAAAATATTTGTTTATAAGCATCAATTCAAGCATGTTCACCATAAGTGTGTTTATCTTTGATATATGTGTTTTTTTAAATAGCTAAACTGATCTTACAAAATTTTGAGTTACTAGCAACAAGTTAAACCAAATAAAAACACTCAGAGCTCATCTCGAAAATCTCGAGTATATAGAGAGTAACCCTCTTAATCCACTGATACACAATCAAGTAACCAAAATCTCAAAAATTCATTACTTCATAAGCAATTTTTAAGTTATAGACCATTACATACCAACCTCTTGAATTTTTTTCTGAAACAAAGACATTCCCCTTTAAGCTCACCTTGGGGTCTTTCTATAGTGTACTTGTATTTGTCCTGGGTGAGAATTTCAGAGTCCACTGAGATTTTACTCCCATCTTTTAAGTTTTTCCAGATAACCTACAAGACACAGAAATAATTTGGATGACAACCAAATGCAGAAAACTAAAATGTATAATAGTTATAATGGTTTTAAAAATCATATGAGGCCATTTATAACTATGATTTCAACTGTATTAAAAAAAATCATGAAATCTTGTTCACAGAATTTTACAGACTGAATTAAGCCTACATTAACTCTCACTTAACAGCTTAATAAGTGATTAGCAATATATGGCGAAAGGATTTTGAATACTTAATCAAAATAAATTATTTTTTTTAAATGCTTTTTTTTTTACAAAACTCTGATAAAAAATCGTTTGCAAATTTTGTGATCATTTACTATTAATCTGATTAATTTGTTAACTTGTTAAAAATTTGCAATTTTGTAAAAACTGATATGATTTTTAAAATGTTTATTTTATTACATCTTTTTGACTGTAATTTAATATTAAATGAATGCACATGTTTCTCCCATGTTTTATATAAAACCTACAACCACAGAATCCTATTTTTGCCTCATTATTCAGACCTCTGCCATATAATATCATAATAAAATAAACATCATCAATTAAGAAAAGACTTCCAGTGCAAAAGAAAATTATAAATTTTGTAGGTGTCCTACAGAAGAGATTAATCTTTATAAATTTTGAGGAATATTTGGCCCCAATGGACCTTAATTTAAACTATTTGAGTGTTTTAAAGCTGAAACCAAGCAAGTTACCTGTAGCAGGTGTGACAAATTTAACTACAGGACTGGGGATACTGCTCCCATACTGGTTGATGGCCAGTAATGATACCTTGTAAGTCTTCTCGGGGGTCAGTCCTGTCAGTACAATGTTCGTCTCCCTTGTCCTAAACTAAAATGAAAATAAAATATTTATATATAATAATTATGCCTTTAGATGCAATTCTTGTAATTCTAGATAGTCATCCCTTTTTAAATAAATGCTTGAATTTTGCATATCATAAGTTGTTCTTTATTTTCCTTAATTTGCAACAAAAATTAATAAATAACTTAAGAATTTTGAGCAATAATAATTTAGATTTGAATATCTTTAAAATCCCCTTTTGAGGCACTGTTTACATTCTGTTCACATTATTTTTTAGTGCTTTGATACCTGTGTTCTGTTATTTGTTGCCATGTTGTCGAGGGATACTACATAGTGACACCGATTCGTGGTGTCACAGTTTTCTGCTGGTGGTCCCCAGTACACCACCATGGTGGTGCCATTCACCGCCTTCACACTGACTGACACAGGAGGAGTGGGCAGATATTCTACAATAAAAACTGACTCATTTCAATGTCACACTCGACAGAGGTTCTACCTCTGTAAATTCTTAATTCTTTTAAAAATCTTTAGATTGGTAGACATGACTTACGAGTTCCGTTGAGGAAGCAGCGCATGTATAGCGGGCTGTACGTCAGACACAGAGAATTGATGCCCGTCGTGGGAAGCAGCTGACTTCGACAGAAAGGCAGACACTGACTGGGCACGGCAGCGTTCTGACAACACGGGGTGTGGTCACGCCCATCTGAAATAAGAATAACATCTTCTATCTTAAGCACTAAGTGAAGAAATCAATGATTCCTATCAAGATCAAATTAAATATTTCAATGTTGAATCATATGGCTTGGGTAGTTATATATATTTTTGATTATAACTACTAAATACAACTTAGAGGAAGGTTTACTATCCCGGTTTTATTTACAATCCCAGTTTTATTTACAATCCCGGTTTTTACCTGAGGCACAGGTGAGTATCTTGTTATAGTCCGTCTCACATTTATACACACTCTGGAAGTCTCCATTCAGACAGGCGTCCAAACACTCAGATGATATGTTGATGTTATGACAGCAATCTGCAGGGGAAAATTGACATAGAAAACATTCATGTTTCATAACTAAAAAACTATACATTCATTAATAACAATAATTTAATCACGAAAGTTTTCCCACAAATATCAAATCTCTTTAATATTTTAATAAACTTTGCTCCCTGACTTTCTATTTTTTTTTCCATTCTGATTTAATGAGTATTCCATTCTACTTTAGCACTGATTGCTGTGTCATTTGTTCTGTTTTTTAAACTGATTTATGGAGTTACCAACTTTGTTTCAACAATGATAATGTCTGACTGAATTACCTAAACCCGTTACACTGACTTGCTAAGTTACCTAATTTTTAACACTGACTTGCATAGCTACTCAGTTTGTTACAATTCTGTTATTTTACAACTG
Source organism: Saccostrea glomerata (assembly GCA_003671525.1). Lineage (NCBI taxonomy): Eukaryota > Metazoa > Mollusca > Bivalvia > Ostreida > Ostreidae > Saccostrea > Saccostrea glomerata. The sequence continues at coordinate 3,343,572 of PRKT01000012.1, forward strand.
GTATTGTATCTTTGATGGTCCTGTTTTGATAGTCTCTCCAATTTCCCTGTTCCAGTATTACTTCTTTGACTTACCTGTTCTGTTCTGAAATTGCAGACTCCAGTTTCCAGGACATTCATTGTCTGGTGCTGAAAATAAAATCAAATACAGTCAGTTAATATTAATATTAAGTTGTGACTAGGGCAGATACAATAACAATATTGATATGCATATTGAAATTTTGAAATATGGTCAAAAAAATCTTTTCCTTTCATAACATTTTGGGTTTAATTTATAAGATAAATATTTTTTATATAAATATTCATATGAAATATATTGTAATTAACACCACTTGTGAAGCTGTGTGAATTAATTTTGTTTACAACAGATATAGAGCTTCTATAATAAAATATTCTTAATTGTGAAGAAATGTTTCATTTATTTCGATAAAAATAAGATTTTCAATTCAATATATTGTGATACATATAGTATTATGATTCAAATATTGTGATATCTATACGAAAAACACCATAAAAAATACAACTATTCATGGCTCTGCTGTTCTTAAGGTTTATTCAGATTTTCCTATATATTTAAATTTTAAACTATGATTTCTTATTGTGTGCCAATTCTTAATTATCACCCCTTGAAAAGTGTGACCCTTCATTTTAATAAATTTTAATTCCCTTTAACCCAAAGATGCTTAGTGGCCAGATGGTTGAAATTGGCCAAATGGTCCTTGAGAAGTCAGAATTGAAAAGTTTACCGACAAAACACAACAGATGACAAAGGGACCCATTACCAGAAAAGCTCACTTGACCAGAAGCTCGGGTGAGATAAAAAGATACTAACCCAGAGGACAAGTGTGGTTATAAAAATCAAAGCCTGGCCTGGGGTAGGTCTGGAGAGGGACTTTGTCCATGTACAGTATACAGGTCCGATCCAGCCTGGAGTAAGTGAAGCCCCGACACTGAGGGACGGAACAGAACGTCTTACAATCCCCCACGCTGCCCGAGATATTCCTCGCGAAAAGTAAATCTGTACGGACATCCGAGTCATTCTTCACTGTGAAGTTACATCTATCAGGGATAGTGATATTATCTGTAATAAAACGTAGACACACAATATTAATGATGCCAGAACGCAGCTAAGGAAATAGATGAACAAGGCAAGAAAGCCCAAAGTTTTTCAAAGTATAAAAATCGTATTAAGACCAATTATTCCATTGTTTTTAGAGAAAAAAAGGAATTTTTTAATTTTTACTTCTTTAAGTTGAACAAAATTGAGATTTTCCTCTTTTCAAACATGCGATTAGAGAGACATGATTGCATAATAGAAAAGAATGCTTATGGCAATTTTTACAATTTCTTCCTGCTATAAACCTTTTAATTAACAATCACTAGAAAGTATGATACATGTTTATTATTTGATCATGTTGAATTCATCATTCAGGAGGAGTAAAATTCAATCCCCCATGCTTGTGTGGGATTTCATCTAGTAATCTATAAATCTTATATCACTGTTTATTTCTCTAGCTCGGGTCAGACAAGCTGTACACACCATATGGCCTGGTCATCACTTTCAGTTCGGGGGCGGGAGCACTTGTTCCGTTCTCATTGACCGACACAACTTCAAAGTAGTACACCGTGCTGGGCTGTAGGTTATTTACGATCATCTCTAAATTCTTAGTGGAAATCTGTAAGAATTCAAACATGAATAATACCCAGTCACAACAATACCTTACACAAGAAGATACTTTATACAAAAACTTGGCCATGTTTTGAAATACAAGTGCTCGTGAGAACATTTTGCCTCCACTGACAATGAAATTAATCAGAGATAGAAAATCCCTAAGACACTTTCACTTTGTATAATAATTATTCTAATGCAATTGTTTTGTAGAGATATAACAGTAATGGAACATACTAAAGGCTTTGGAATATAAATATTAGTCCACATTTGAGTCCAGAGGGATACATTTACTTACGGTTTTCCACTGTTTATTCCTCTCGTCTTCTGTGTAATAGATGATAGTGTAATTTTCGACCCGAGTACTAGTGGCTTTGGGTTGTCTCCAGGTCAGATACACAGCGTGTGCGGTATATTTCACAACTGTGAAATTCCGAGGCTGTCTTGGTAACATAGCTGTATTAAAATGATTCAAATTTCAGTGTTATAAAAAATCTTTAAATATATACATTTAGTCAAAATGCTGAAAGCCTTGATTAAAGAAAATTCTGGTACATTTCTGCATATCAATACAGATTAGATAATTGAATTTTTAACAATAATATACAGCGGCGGATCATAATATTATAAACAAAATGGCGTTCCAATTACGGTTAAAAAGAAACTTTCACTCTTATTTATCTGACTCCTCTCAGTCTGCATGTTTAAATAAAAAGGGCACATAACTGGGTTAAATGACTTATTATGTTATAATAAGATATGACGTATCATGATTGTGATGCAATAAATTACGTCATTCTGTATGTGAACAGAGAATATGAAAGGCGACAGATTTATCACCAAGCTAACAACAAAGGATGGTAAATAGTTCTCAGAGTGGAATAAAACAATCAGAAATTGCAAAGTGCCTAGGATTAAACCGATGTACAGTTTGTGCTGTGATAAAGCGATATCAGGAACGGGGGTTCGGTGGAGATAAGCCTAGAACAGGAAGAAAGAAAAAACTTAGTGTGCAGGACGAACGGTCAATTTTGAGGTTAGTAAAAACACATTGTGTCGAACCTCTGAAAGATATCACTGCCAGATTCAACCAGTTTCGGGAGAATATTGTTTCAGAAGTAACTGTTAAAAGATGTTTGTTCGTAAATAAATACCACAGACGGGTTGTAAGAAAAAACATACAAATCCGAGATGTAAACATAAAGAAATGAGTCGAGTGGGCTAGGGGGAAAAGGCATTGGAAAGTTGATGTTCACTGGAATCGTGTTATTTTTTTCTGATGAATGTAAGGTGATTATTGGAGAAAATAATCGCATATATGAATATACATGTATGTGTGGTGGAGACTCGGAGAGGAGTGGATGCTGCAATGCATTAACACCGGTCATAGCACAAAGGTTAGTGTAATGATTTGGGGGTGTATCTGCTGGAATGGACCAGGTACTCTGACAGATGTCAATGGCAATATCAATGCTGAAAAGTACAGGGAAATAATTGATAATGAACTGTGGCCAGTTGTTGCCCAGCATTTTCCACAGAATGACTTTATTTTTCAAGACGACAATGCGCTAGTGCATTGCGCAAGGATTGTGCTTAATTACAAAACTGAAAATAATATTCGAGGAATCCTGTGGCCTGCCCAATCTCCGGATGCTAACATAATTGAAAACTTTTGGCTTTTGTTGAAAAATCAGCTTAGAAAATGTGCAAACAGAATTACCAATGCAGCGGATCTAGAACAAGAAATTCGGAGAATATGGACCACCATCCCCATTCATTATATACGGAACCTTTACAGATCACTTCCACAATGAATGATCAAGATTATAAGATCAAAGGGGTATGCCACAAAATATTAGGTAAGTTTCATTTATACAAATCTGTTTATAATGCAGAATTCATTTTTTTATAAACCGGATCTGTATGTTGCTAATAACGTGACGACACCATTTTGTTTATAATATTATGATCCGCCGCTGTATATTGATACAGAAATAAGTGCTTACTCAGTCCTTCCCTGTAGCAGTTTGCGATTGTTGCGGTATGCTGAACACAGGTAATCAGATCTGTGGAGAGCTCGTCATGTTCAGAAAATCGACAAAGATTGTCACAGGTTTCAGGAACAAGAGAGTTTCTACAACACATTGTGTGATCTCTGCCATCTGTAAATATAATGATTGACATTTATCTCATAACAAAATCAAATGTCTATGGTCCATTTCTGTGTGTTTTGTTCCGAGTGACAGCTGAACATGACATATCTAGTGAAATATTTTAGTATGTATTGTTACATATTTATACATGTATATATCAAATCAAATTCCTCCAACAAAAACTAAAATTTTGTTAGAACCATTGAGAGCAACTGACCAGAAGCACAAGAGATGATTTTTGCTATTTCATCAATACAGGTGAGTGCCATGGAGAAGTCTAGTGAACCGGAGGCTATAGCGTCCAGGGAACACAGAGGCATACATTTACTGCTAATGCTCTTATCCATACAGCAAACTGAAAAAGGAGCAATCTAATAGAAATAGTATATATGTCAAAGTTCATTAGCCAAATGTAATTGCTGAAAATTAAATAAGAATTATTTTGTGTTGTCTTTCTGTTCAGAGAGGTAAATCAAAACCTAAAAATTTATAAAAAAAAAAAAAAAAAAAAATTTGGGCTAAGATTGAAATCACTCAGTCTGAAAAAAACTTTTTTCTTAAGTAACTATGTTTTTTCATCATTTCTAAATAAAAACCTTATAAATATCATATTTCCATTTCCAGCTTTATTCTTTTTCCTCAGGTTGTGAGTTTTCAACTAACCACCAGAGAAGAAAGTTTACATGTCTTATTTTATCAAAGTCATATAAACTTACTAAATACATGTAGTGAAATACCCAACTACTGTGCTATTACTGGTCATTTCTGAAATGTGGATTTCAGTCACACCTCTGAGTGGTGTATCCTTTTTATTTCACAAACAAGGCCTAACTGAGTACCATTACCTGTAAGGTTGTGAAGTCCACTGTAGGCCTAACTGAATACAACTACCTGTAATGTTGTGAATACAATTACCTGTAAGGTTGTGAATACAATTACCTGTAAGGTTGTGAATACAATTACCTGTAAGGTTGTGGAGTCCACTAGGCTGTGTCGGTGCAGGTGTTGTTATTTCTCTCTCTGTAAGTTACAAGGGATTTCTATTAAAAACATTCCTGGGTACAGGGATTATAGATCATCAAATGATTTTTGAAAGGAACAGAGAAATAAAATAACCATTGAAAGATAAACAGAAAAATGGTTTATATTTCAAACATCAACATTTAATAACTAAACTCCTCACAGGAACATTATTTTGGTACATGTTCAAATGCAACTCTTAGTATATATTTAGCCATTTTACTTCTACTTTACCATAAGTAAGGAAAACGACTTTTGATGAGAATAGACTGGAGCCATTTTCATTGGATGCTACCATCTTAAACTCGTAATGAGTTCCTGGGTAAAGGTTGGTCAGATGTATAGGTGGCGCAGTGACATCTACCTATAATATAAATTATTAAAATGTCAAATAACTGTCTTAAATATCTTGTGCTGTCAAAATAATCTAATTCTTCTTTCCTTTCACTATATATATACATACATCTTTAAATCTCAATACTAGGATTAAATTTTTTTATGTTCAATTTGACATTAATATCTATGACAATGTGCTAATCTGATTTTTCTATCTATTGCTCTACTAAATGTTTGTCGGCTGACTTAAAAGAATAAAAACAATTGATAGAATATGATATTTGTGTTTATTTGAGTAAGATTTTGTTGATTTGTTGTAAATCTTTCTTTTTTTTGTGTCCTTGGTTTTTTACCTGCATGTAAGGTGAACTGTCTATTCCCAGAACTTTGTACATCAGGACGTATTTTGTGGCCTTAGCGCCTACATTAGCCCAGGTAACCATGGCCTCAGTGGCTCCGGGGAGAACCGTTATGTTGATAGGGGGCCCTGGGATTGTGGCTGGAAAGGAAGGCAGGACAGATCAATGGAAAATCTGTTCTTAGTTATTTATAAACTAAGATTTTCTAATGTAACTCTACACTGACATCTGGCCTGATTGAAGATTCCTAATCTCAGAATTCTTGGTACAAGTTTGCAAGATGAATGAATTTATGCCTACCTCAGAAAAAATTAAACATATCTTTATATTTAAGTTTCATTTATCTTACGTGTACCATAATTGTTTTGAGATCTTGAGCTATTCCGAGGCATTATCGACAACCAATAAGTATTATGTTTGTCATACCACACAGCTCTTACAACCCCTCACCTCTACCCTCCTGAACACAGGCGTCAATGACTGGTAGTCTAATAACACAGGCCGTGTAATCTAAGGTCAGGTTTGTGGGCTTCCCCTCACAGATAGACAGACAGATGTCCGGGAGTCCATTCCTGGCACAGCAGGCACTGTGGTTCCTCTGGCCTGATAAACACAGATATCAACATTCAAATCAAGCACTTCATCATACACACAATACTTAATAAAATGACTCTACTCCATATACCTACCCACAAGACACTGCTGTGCTTTCTCTAATTCTGGGTAACATCGTAGAATTTCTACTGGGTTAACATTTGCCATGATGTCCGCTGTACACAGTTTAGGTAGGCAGTCAGGACTCACTTTTTTCTCTGAGCAGCAGGCTGTAAAATCAGTAGTATGTCTTTGTACTGTATGGCCAAGTATATGCATTTATATATTCTTGTATGTAAGGCCTCTAAATAAGAGGTTCATGACAAATATCTCATTACTTTATGCTATAAAATCTTATTTGTTGAGTTACATGTAGCATGGCCAGAAATACTGGCATCACATGCTACAGAGTCCCAAAAGCGAATGCAGTTTTCAAAGCATCCAAAGAAATTTATAATGTCTGCATCTTTGTGACAATTGTTCAGAAGATAAGTTTACACAGACAGTCTGAGAGAAGTACATAAAGAGGTGCATGTATTACCAACTTTGTAAAAGGTTGTAAACATTTAGCTTTGATGGCATTACATGTAACACAATCCTGTTCAATGATAATTATAAGGAAAACATTTTTTTTTTTGGGGGGGGAACTCATTTTCAGTGTTTGAAATATTAATCATTACTTGCCTCTTATATTAGCCTCTGTCTCTGACTTGGGTGAGGCTGAAAAAAAAATAACCAACATATAAACATCTCAAGAATGTGTATACAAAGTAAAATATTGTGCATTCATTATACAATTGTGTTACTCTACCATAGTTTAAGGATACTTAACACAAACACAAATTTGATGCATTGATTGATATATATTTTTCAACTGATTTTGATTTGAAATGACATAATAAATCCCTGAAATGTAATGAAATTGTAGGTTCTCCTTGGTGTTTAGATATGAGACTTTGTTTTGCTTTCTACATAATTCCATACAAAAGCACAAATCTTTAACCTTATGATAAAATCTTATAAATTCTCCCACTATACTTGGTGAACATTATTTAGGTTACCAATTTAAATGTTAATCTATGAGAAATATTGCTAATTTCTGAAAAAAGTTTGTGTTATTTGTTCTTAAAATCAATTTTGGTATGAATTACTTGGTAGGACAGTGATGATGAACTTCTCTGAGGGCTGACTCGACCCGTGGTCTCCCACAGCCACTATGTACACACTGTACTGGACATTAAACTGGAGTCCCACCTGTCTGTACATCAGCTGATCCTTACTCAGTAAACGGGTCTGTTTACAAACAAGAGTCAAGTCAGTAACCTCAGTAAACGGGTCAGTAACTTCAGTAAATGGGTCTGTTTACATACAACTGTCAAGTCAGTAACGTCAGTAAACAGGTCTGTTTACATAAAACAGTGAAGTCAGTAACTCATTAAAGGGTATATTTACAAACAGCAGTCAATTCGATAACTTCAAAACTTGTCAAGTTGGAATATAAATAGTTAACGTATAAAAGCACTTGAGCATAATTTACCAATACGTGTACATGTACTTAGATTTTATAGAGCAGACTTTCAAACAAAGTAGTATCATTCAAATACTAAAATACTATTAATAAGCACTAAAAACTGTTTTGTTTTAACACATAAGTCACAATGCTTCATCTAATCAAGTTTAGTGTATTAAACTAAAATTCATATTCCATATAATTCTAAAAATGCCTCTGTTCAAAAACTTTAACATGCTCACTTTTCTGAAAAAATTATGTCAGATCCAGTATACAACTTGTATATATTCACTTGTTCTTTTAACAAAATCTGTTTCAAAATTTGATTTAAAACATCAATCTAAACTGCTGCCTTCAGTAGTGGTCTGATACTGACCGTTCTGTAGTGGTCATCAGTGGTCAGTTTGTAGAAGATTTTGTATCCCGTCACTAGTTGTGGATTCTGATTGGGTGCTTTCCAGGTCACCAGCATGGCTGTCTGGTCGTCGGTCACACTCTGTACAACAGAAACAGAGGTGGGAGGGCCAGGCAACAAGTCTGTAAAACACCCAAAGTCTTACCATAGTCTTCAACAGAGAAAAATGAGTCATGCAAGATAAGCTTATATCAATGAACTTGACCTTTAGACCTTCACCTTTGAGCTCATGACCTCAGAATCTAAAGGGGTTTCGTTCTTGCTGAATTCATGTAAAATTTGCTGTTTTTTAAGAAGTAAGTACACATTACCAAAAGTTAAACCAGAAGTCTCTGTCGAGACTGAAGCTCTACTGGTTTGAACTTATAGCAAAGGAAGAGAAAAGTACTTAAGCAGCTGGGATTTGAAACTAAATAGAATAATGATCGTTGATAAAGTCTCTTTATGTTCTTAGTGTAGTCTACTTGTGTGCCAAGTTATACTGAAATCAGACCAAAATTGTAGGAGGAGTAGCATTTTGAAACAATTTTACAGACTTTTCTATTTTTAGTAACCACGGCAACACCGTTCATCAAAATTAAAATTCGATAAACAGAATTATGTATCTTAGTGTATTCTACTTATGTGCCAAGTTATATTGAAATCAGACCAAAACTGTAGGAGGAGTAGCATTTTGAAACAATTTTACAGATATTTCTATTTTTAGTAACCA